>CABFOQ010052325.1:2138-14922 GCA_900660455.1 Gephyroberyx darwinii
ACTCTACACTCATACTACAAATTCCTATCAAAGCTCAACTAAATAATAATAATAATAATAATAATAATAATAATAATGATAATAATAATAATAATAATAATAATATAATATATTGTATATTGTAATAATATAATAATATATTGTATATTGTATAATAATGTATTGTATATTGTATAATAATGTATTGTATATTGTATAATAATGTATTGTATAGCACCTTTCATTAAAAAAACATGCAGCGCAAAGTGCTTTACATTAAAAGAAAAAAAAATTAAAATAATTAAAAGTCAAGTGCAATTATAAAAATAGAGAAAAAAATTTACTTAAAATTCAGCATTTTGAAACAAAGTGCTTTGCATTAAGAAAGTATATGGTCAAATGTTAAAAGTTTAAAGAGTGCTGATTAAAAGCTTGCTTGAAAAGATGCCTCTCTATCCCTTGGTAAGGTTTTCCACAATTTAGGCGCATAGTTCAAGAAAGCTGCATCCCCAATTTTGTTTTGGGAGGGTTCTGAGCTACCAGGAAGCCAGCATTAGAGGACCTGAGGAACATGTGCAGAAGCATAAAACAACAGGGGATCCGCAATAATACACGAGCATGGTTTGAATATTTGAGCTTTAACTTGCCAGCCACCCTAAACCTCGAAATTGGAAACAGCCCAGGCAAGCGTAGATGGATCAAGAGCTCCTCCTTTTCTTCCGGATGCTCTGGAGTCTATAAGTGTCAATGTGAGTGTGAGTGTCTGTCTATCTGTTTTAGTTCTGTGATGGACTGGCCTTCTGTCCAATATGTATGCTGCGATAGACGCCAGCCCCCCTGTGACCTTGAAAAAGATTAAGCGGGTAGAGAAAATGATTGAAACAATTAATATATATGATACTACAATCCACTGCATATCTCTCAACCTTTTTTTATACATATGTTCAGTCACTCAGAATGAATTTGACTACTGTTTTGCTCTGGTAGGATCTAGTCTACCTTTGACTTTGGGGTTGGCTCTGTGTCAGTGCAGTATTTTGTTTATGTAACAGCCGTCCTCGTATAAATCTGGTCCAGTGGCTCTGGTGCTCGCTTTAGCAGCCTTTGATTCAATGTAAAACAGCATTAGTCAAACCACAATAGTGCGCTAACATACTGTTAGTGGTGACTCAGTGCCCAGCGGGCTCCGTGCCCAGTGCCGAACACCCGTCCATTCACCCCAGTCACGTTAAGGTCATGCTTTTGATGTCATTTTTATGAATGAGAGATGGCTTCTACTACAAACCCTCTATACAATCAGAGAGCTATTACAACACCAAGGGCAAGGCAGTCTCATCCTCTTGCTGCTCTCCTGTTATTCAGTCGTTTTCATGGTTGACTCCCCCTGCACTGCTCTGCTGTCCCCTCCCCCAAACCCAAATTACAGGGGTCTCCTGGGGGGGCATGTTTATTTTGGAAGGGATGATTGTTTATCCTGACTGTGGGCAGTGGCTGGTAGTACAGCCTGCTGCTCATCATCTAATCATGTTATTAGTTCGGTAATTTCAGCCCACCATTTTATCAAAGCACTATAAGTAGACCTCACATCATCAGCTGGTGCCATCTTGACTGGTTGTGTAAGATGATTAAAATGAAAGCGTGAGGGAGGTCTTATAGGCACACATCAGCTTACCCTCACCAAATCTTACCGAGTGACACTGATCATTAAAGACAAAGCTGGTGCGCGCGCGCGCGCACACACACACACACACACACACACACACACACACCCCTTAAAAAAACAAAGATTAGTATCCAGAAGCTCCTTCATTCAGTGTATTCTCTCTCACTCTGTGTATGTGTGTGTGTGTGTGTGTGTATGTCCGCGCATGCAATTCAGGTCCATGCTGCCAGATGTGGTGGATGACTTCAGGCTGGCCAACCCCTACTCCAAAGGCCACGAGGCCATCTTCTACTCATTCTACGTGTTCTTCACTAAGTTCGCCGCTGGCATCTCCCTGGGAGTGTCCACGCTCTGCCTGGAGTAAGTCTGCACCACCATCGCTCACACAATTTATTTACACCCGGTGCGATGTACTGTAAATGCACTCGTTAGTCTGTTTCATGTCATTACCACAGACCTAATGTATAATTCATCACGTTAATGGTGTCAAGTATCTCCATTCGCAACATGTAACATTTGTAAAGCCAGGCTTGATGTTGATTTCCTGTAACCTGAGTGTAAATGGGATGTCTGCGTGTGTGTGTGTGTGTGTGTGTATAGGTTTGCAGGGTATGACACAGGCGCCTGCAAACAGCCAGCTCCCGTAGCCTACACTCTGAAGCTGCTGATTGGCCCTGCCCCAGTGGCCTTCATCATCACAGGGTTAATGGTCCTCCTCCTCTATCCCATCAGTGAAGACATACGGCTCAGGAATAAAATGTGCCTGGAGGAGCTACGGTGAGTAACTGTCAACCATAGACCTTCAAAAAAAAAACTTTAACCGTTAAAGTAATAATCCATGATCTTTTCATATAAATAAATGTCCGTTTTGGTACACTCTATCTCTGATTGTTATTGCTGATAATACAATAGTTCAGTCTATGCCCAGTTCATGAAAGCTTTTACATTTGCTGTTCTAAATGCCTGGTGTCAGGTGGTCTTTCCCATGAAAAATCCCCTGGTGCACAGGAAGTGATGCATTTTACATTTGCGGAAGCAGCAGTTTGGAATTTTGTTTGCAATAAACAGAAGAACTGGGTAGTTAGCATGAGCAGCGATAGCCACCATGGCTGAACAGACAAAGAAAAGAGCGCCACCTACAGAAACGTCATCAAGACACTCTCAGTACTGGGACCTGTCTCACCAAGCAATCCTGACTAACCGGTCTCAATATTGTTTTCCAGTCCAGCTATGAGCGCATTCACATAAAAGTGGCAGGTTTGGTAACAAATAGCCAATCACACGAAACATGGACTGATTCAGAGCTAATTTAATATAATTGATTTATTGATTCCTGTGGAGAAAATGAGGTCATTGCAGCAAAATGATTCAGCAGAGAAGATGAAATAGAATACAAACACACCTATAGAATATAAAATAAGAAATACAAATAATAATAATAAAGCAATAAAAGCAATAAACTAGACTATGAACAATTGTGGGGTTATGGAAACATGCTGCTGATAATTTCAACACGTTAAGTACTGTAAAGTATGGGAAAGAAATGGATTACTAACATTTGTTTTTTTCTCAAGACGAACAAATTATAATTAAAAGCTGCTTCCAAGGCAAGAGAGGATTATATAGTGTAAATGTTTAAGTAAATATATTCTTAGCGCTGCCCTTCACTAAGACACAGTGGGGATATTTAATTCATCTATTATTTCATTCATACAGTTCAATCTATTGCACTAATCACTTTCAGCGCACTTATATGCAACAGTAAATTTCATTCATTATTGATAATGCTACAAACATGTATTATATCTCTTATATAATAAATCCTTACTATCTGTTCATTCAGGAGGCCTATCCCTCTGTACACTTATTTTTTTCATTTGATTGCAATGTTTTTATTAATATCTGGTTTTGTTAATGGAATTTTTGCAGTAAAGGTTATTTAAAAAAAAAAAAAAGAACAGTCCACACTAGCTTCTAGGAGTGATGATGCCATTTTTCCAGAGAGTTGATTGATGAGGAGGATTTTTATCCATTTTGATCCGATATCCTATCCGTGCAGCTTACGTTACCATGGTGATCTACCCGGCTGTAAAACAAGCCACCTTTGTGAGACCGAAAACCCAGGGTTAAACCTAAATTTAGTCTGCTAACCCATTAATCTTGCTTCGCGAGACAGACAGGCCCCTGGCCACACCGTTTGAATGCCAAGAGATCTCGGGGGAGGGCAGGGCAAAAACACAATGACCACACTTCTCACCAAAAAGCGTCGCCAAAATAAAACAAAAAACAGGATACCACTTTAAAGATAAATATTTTAGGCGTGTAGCTTGAGATCAGTTACTTACCGTACGTTCAATTTCTGAGCAGTTTCAAGCCAGCATGGTCAGCCACCCCTTTGGCCTGCTGATGTTGAGATTGGTGGTGAGGTTCTGGGACCTGGTACCAGTAAGCATGCTACAGGTTTAATATACTATTGATGTATATTATTATTAATATTGATGTCTCCCCACAGGAAACAAGGCATCAGTTCCAGAACGATGGAGGACTTGAGTAACGTGTGACCTGGACCTGGAGTGACTTGACAAAGCCACATATTCCAGTATTGAACTGGAATGTTCTCCATTAGTGTATATTACACTGAGAAATAATTAACAAACAAATTTTGTTTCAATGTAAAAACTGTTGTCTGTGTTTTCACATGAAAATGTAATGTATAGCCGTCTTGAAATATATAAATATGTATAGAATACTTAATTTATATAAATGAATGTAAATCATTATTTGCTGTGTTTAGCGCTACAATGCTGGTATTTATTAATGGTAACTTACTACAATGGGTTGATGATATGAACTAAATAAATGCTATAGAGGTTGGTTGGTAGAATGCGTGTGTCCATTGCTAGAGATGGTGACAAAACGAAAATCACTGTTTATGGTAACAGAGTGTAGACTAGTACGCACAAATTTTCCAAGGTGAATTTTCCAACTGCTAACAGTGTATTTTTTGTTTTTTCACAAGAGACTCCTTACTCCCCTTCACACCTTTATTTGATGTTCAAAACAGCTGCTAACATGAACAACGTACAACAGGAAAGTTTCTCTGGAGTGTTGCCCCCTTTAGAGGTAGGCTGTGTTACAGCGCCTAAACATTACACTGCAGAGTAACAACTCTTTCAACTGTGTTCTCATAAGGACAGACACAACATTTTAGAGGGTAGCGCAAGGGTAAAATAAACAAATATGATTAACATTTGAGTTGCACTATCAGAATTAAATACACCTTAATTCAGCTCAAAAAACAGGTCCATTTTGCTGCAGTGATTTCAAACATAAGCAAGCATTTATGTGTTCCGCTGTTACATTATGTCAGTGCTTGTATCAGGGAGTTGGACAATCAGTTTGAAAATATAAACATTTCTTCTAAATATACTTAAAGCCAGTAGTAGAGCACCACGGCACGACCAGTGGTGCTCTGATCCAATTCCAGTTTGGGCCTTAAAAACTGCACTACATTTTTAAGAATAACTTTAAATTTAAAAAAAATAAATTTAAAAAATCCTGATGTCAGACCATCATGGGACTTTATAGATAAGTACAATGCATAGCCAAGGATACAGGGCTCATTGCTCAAATGTCTTTTACTGTTATGTAAGATTTCATATCAATGCAGCTTCATGTCAACATTACATGTGACAAGGCAGCCCTTTTCAACAGCTTTCCAGTACAAAAATAAAGTTGATAGAATTGAAGAAGCCTGTGTTCATAGCAGCTCTGCTTTGGCTATCCAGATCAGTGAGTCTCTACATGTCCAGGTGCTACATTTGCTCTGTGATGTAACTGGGAACTGAGTCCACATGTTGAGGTGTGTGTTGGGGTGCTATGTGGAGGGCTCTACGGTTGTGTTGGGGCTCGTGGGTGTGTTGGGGCTGTGGCTGATGCCTGGACTGGGCGGACAAGAGCCCTCTGGACTTCCAGAGGTCCGCAGGAGCGTTTTCCTTTTCCCGTTCCGTACTGTGAGTTCTTCTTTGGGCTTGAACGTCAGAGGCACAAAGCCATCTGCATCTGCCACCAGCACAATCCACAACGGACCTGGAAAGAAAGAAAGACTGTGGGCTCAACTTAATCTTTAATACATCTGAGCTCTGTTGAGTCCGGGAACAAATTAATCATCAATCAATCAATTGTAAACCACTATATTGTATTGTAGTATCAAAATCATAACCTCATCCATTAAAGTAGATGCTATGAGCTTCATAAGAAGAAGAAGACCTTCAAGTCTATAGAACAAATATACAATACATAAATGTACTCAAGCAGTTTGTGACTGGCATCATTTGGTGTTGTGTGTGTCAGTATTTCAGTGTGTGGTACATCAACAACAACACACTGCACACAACAAGTGTAGCAAGCTGCTTTGGTTAAAACCTTGTAATCTCACCTAGGCTTTTAATCACTTCCAATTATAGCAGAAGAGCAGCAATGCTACATGCTACATTATGTTGTCTAAAATTGCACAATAAGAGGTTCTTAAAGATTTTCGTGGGTTTAGTTTGAAAGTGTAGAAAAGCTAGAAATGAGAGAATTCAGTCCTTCATGTAAACAACTTATAGCCGATTATGCTCATCTGATGACTTCCAGGTGACCTCAGAGGGAAACCCTCAACACATGCCTGCTGAAAATACACCGGGAGAGACTTTCCTGAGAAACTTGCCAGGAGTTTCCTTGAAGTGGCTTCCATTTATATCCATTTATCCGTGTTCTCTGTGTCACAACATGGTTAAGCTTAAGGACCGTTGCACACAAGGGTTTGAGGAGGCAGCTTACGTATCGCTTCTTATAGAAGACAAAGCTATTCTAGGGGTTACATGACAACACACTGACAGCGACACAGCCTTGAAATTGATTGATAGCTACTCTAGTATTGTATGTCATCATTAATAATATATTATTGGTCTGGTCAGAACAAAGTCAATAAAACAATCAGATTTCCTTGACCTCAATACCGAATTTCAGGAACCATGAGATCAGTGCTCAACAATCCTTTACACGGCACCCAACCGGGCTGTTCTGATTCACATGTCAAAGCAGTGGAACAGAAATGAACCACGACAGAAGTAAATTTCCCTGCCGTTCTGAACGTCATGGTGGGCCACACGTACCATACAACATCTCCACAACGGTGAGGCTGAAGAGGTCCTGGAGGGCTCGCAGACACAGCTTCCCATCACACAGCAGCACCGGCCTCCGCTCATCAATGAACACGTTCTCTGACAACTGCTTCTGCACACGGACAAAGAAAGAGAGAAGCTGTCACGATCAGGGACATGCACACATGATTTGTTCTCAATAACATTTAATGACTGTCATCGATTTGGCTGAGAGAGATTGAATGTTCAGCCAAGGAAGTCAAGGTTGGCAGTAGTATAATCAGTTTAACGTCTTAATCAGACACCTGCTGACTATGCACTTCATACTCACTTCATACTCAATACATGTCTGCCTGGATGCTTTACAGAGCACATATTTAGAGGGTCAAAACGCTAAAGATTCCTACACATTAGCCAATTCCATTAAGTGAGGTCTTTCTGCTGTGTAATCCTGAAGTGAAAGTTGTAGCCAAAGATTAAGTTGTTTAAGCCCCTGATGCTAAAGCTGGTAATGACTGAGACTGTAGTAACTACACTTGGGCTATTATTATCATCCCCACACAGTTTATCATATAGAATGTATTTACTTTTAATCTACAGTAGACACAGGGCAAATGTCTTGAGTATTGCCATACCTGACATGTGACATTGACATAGGGGGGTTCACAAGCATTGGGGTAGACGCTCAGGGCCTTCTTTCCATTCTGGGTACAGTCTCTGATTTCTGTCAGGCACTGCTGTACGTCTGCAAAGCGTGTAAAAAGTCTCTCCATGTTCTGAACCATCTGCTCCAGTGCACGTTCCTTGGCGAGGCCAGAGGTCTTGTCAGGCATAGGCAGCGTGGGATGTGTGTGGAGCTTGTCCGCCGGATCGAAGCGAGGGGAACTGCACCGGCTGGAATCTCGGCTGGCATGGCCCGCCGCCGCCAAGCTAGCTATGCGGTTGACGTGGTCCATGTCAAAATTCTCTACAGTGATGGAGGAGGCACTTGAGGTGGCTTTGTCTGACGCACGATCGGAGAAGTCCACAGAGCTACTGACAGGGCTGGACTCACTACTCCTCACCTCCTCCACCAGCCTGCTTCTGCTGCCTGGGGAACGAACTACTCCTCCTCCAGGCAGCACCAAGTCCTTTATCCTCACACGCTCCCTGTCATCCCTAGGCAGGTGCTCTGAGTGCCTCCTAATCCCTGCATGGAAATTAGAAGTGGGTTCAGGACTGTGGGCAGCGGAGGATGTCGTGATGGAGGTGGCTCCATCGCACATCAGGTCTTTGGCTATGAGCCGGAGAATATATTTATCTGTGTTGGAAGATGGGAGGAAGGCAGGGTCGTTGGACTTCTGCCTGCCCACCATCACCAGCAGCATCTTGTCACTGAGGAAGCAGATCCCTTTGGGCCTCTCGTTCTTCTGCAAGGAGATCTGCTGGATGTTCGGCATGGCTGAGGATGTGATGCAGTACACCAGCACCATGTTACAGGTGTTGGACGCTACAGCAACTGTGGAACCCTGCGGATCAAAGGCCACAATGTCCGGGACCAGAATCCCTGGGATACTGACTTTGCGGGTGGTGGTGACCTTCCGTTCGTAGGTGACCAGGATGAGGTGGGAGAAGTCCTGGCCAGAAGATGTCAAGGTGTCCCGTCGGCGCAGGTGGATGAGTGGGCTGGGGTCAGAGCGACGGTGTTTGGCCAGGAGGTGGGTAAGATCTATGGGGCCTGAGCTGGAGATGTAGGGTCTCTCAGTTTCAAACGACCTCCTTCTAGAGTTCGAAAGGGTGTCTTCACCTGACATAACTACATGTGTGTCCTGTCCATGCATGGACTCTGCCTCTGTTGGCAAGTCAAAGGCTATGCCTGCATTTAGCCCGCAGATTTTATCCAGAGGGAGCTCTGTAGCCACAGCTACCTGCACCTCTCCTGTGGCCTCGATGGCACAGATGTAGCCTCCCACATCAAAGATGGGACAGAAAGAACAGGCAACCAGACTCTTCTGGATGTCATTCCAGATGTAAGAGTGAAGAGCGCTGCCTATAGCCACAACCAGGCGCGTGCCGTCTTTAGTCCAGCAGGCACAGTGGATGAGTCCACTAGCTCTAATGTCTGCTTTGACTCTCCTGTTGTCCACCCTAACAGAGAACAACACGGAGGTGTCCCTCTTTGTCAGTACCGCCAGGACATCCATTCTAGGGTGCCAGACACAGCCTTGGGAGAGTAAGGGGAAAGGCTCGCTCATCTCACAGGTCTGGGTGCATAGCAGCTTGTTCTGCTCTAGGGCACTTAGCTGCAGCTGCCAGACGGTGATGTGTTTCTTGTGCTGAACGGCCAGCAAGGCAGGGGACCCAGAGCAGCACAGTGGGCCCCAGAAGAGCCCGAAGACATGCTCGAACTGTCCGATGACATTGGTGTCCCGAAACTTCACCTCACCGTTCACAAAGTAGAAAGATGTTAGGCAGACCTGCTTGCCGTCTGTCCATGCTATCCCGTGTACAGGGTGGATGGCTTGGTGTAGAGTGTTGAGGCCTGTCCTCAGCAGCTTTGCCTTGCCAAGGTCCATCCTGGCAGGTATGAAGAGGCTTTCTCAAAAAGAAAGGAAAAAATCTCACTCATAAAGTTAACATCGACGACAGAGACTGTATCCGATCTGAAATGGGTCTTGTGCACAAGACTAGCTATTACTACCTATGCAGACTAAGAATAGGAAAAGCCTCTCCTGTGTCTCCTTCCAAGTACATGCCTTAATCCCTTCTGCCTGAGCTGAGGCAATGGTGACTAGGGCTTATAGCTGCTTACGCTTAGATGACCTCAGTAAGGCATATCCTGCTATACTCAGGGCATTACTAAGTGTAGGTGTGTCTCATCCCATTATTGACCCTTGAAGATAAGGTGAAACTTAAATGATCCCTGTGAAGATAATGGGTTGCTCCAGTAGCAAATAGAGACATGAATAGGATACAACAAAGAAAATAGAATATAAATAGGAATATAGCCAGTGGGGGTTATGTAACATACACAACTAACAAGAAAGGTTTGAAAGTATGGATGAGGGTATGTAAAATAACATTAGTAGAACTTACTGAGACAAAGAAAACACGAACGCAGAATATCTACTTATATATGGAAGGATATGAGAATGTAAAGAAACCAATATGTGGATTTTCAACATATATACAAGATGTACAAACATTTCCATTAACAGGTCTACTGAAGGCTATTGCAATCACTCAAAAGTACCAAGAAAGACGAATGAAGCCGACAAAATTCAATATGGTAACGTTATATTTTCAGTTGTCAAATGTTGACAGGTTAGGATTAAAGTTAGCAGTATCACGCCGAAACATAGCGTTAAATAATAGTTTGTTTGCAGACGTTCAAGCCCAGTAAAGAACATTTCATTCGCCTTTGTATAATGATCAGCTCACGGGATACACAAACATTTAACATACCTTATAAATCCTACAACATGTCACATGGAGCCCAGGTAAAGTACCAAGAAAAATGTTCACTTTTCATTCACGTTTTCCCGGCTGTAACGGCCATTCAATCTGACCCGGAAGCAAAATCAAAGAAACCCTCGGTGCATGATGGGATTTGTGGTTGAATTCGAATCGTCGTCATTTTACGTTGCCCACTCGACGGCGCTGTCTGCCCGTGTATTTCATTTATTCCATCGAGCTTTGGACTATTAAAACGAGCTTGAATGTATAACATGTTGAAGCATGCCTACGATATTGACGACTGAAAAAATGCAATTGGTACAACGCGTTGCTTGAAGTATCCATTATTGCCATGAGAACCACCAAATAACTGCCAAAGCTGAAGACGACGTAGGTGAGGTAGTTGTGCATCTCGAGGCTGAAGTCCGCACTAAAAATATCTTGGCAGACACTGTACGGACTACGGTGGTGGTCGGTCAATGCATGGTTCCGCCGCTATAGCTCATTTTGTAGGCGCAAAACAGGTAACTGTGTTTAAAACAGCTGTTTTTAGGCTGTATTTGTTTTAGAGGCCACCTTTGAAATAGTTCAGCAATGGGCGTGGAAGTCGAAACAATATCTCCCGGCGATGGTAAGTTGATTTTTTCACTTGTGTGCTGTGATGTGGGGGGTTCGGTTGCTCCCCCGGCATGCCAACCAAACATTAGCGTTAGTACATAACGTTACGGGAGCAGTGTGATTATGAAATAAGACGATTAACTCGTTGGCGTTACATAACATCAAATAGTAACGTTTAGGATGTGGTGTGGGGGTCGCGAAAGCTACAATCTTGGTGCTGGGATTCATCCTCCCATTCACACCTGCATGGCATCTTTCTAGAATTCTCCACACGTATCGTTCCTGGGCTCCTTGATTTAACGGATGCATGCAGTTTATGCTTTGTAAAATTGAGAATAATATAAGGAAATTGAGATTTTACAGACAGTGTAAGTATGGCCAAGTAGACCCAGAAGGCTGCTAATCTTTCTGACACACACACACACACACACACACACACACACACACTCACACACAATGTAATTAGGTAAATCAGGCAACACGCCAATAAACACAAAACTGACATCTACATGTATACACACATAGAAAGGATTTGTTATTATTGCCAGAAACACCCAGCCAGACTTAATCCAGCCTATGTTAATCTATGAGTTTAGCGTGACCGTGTCTGAGATGTACAAACACATATTAATCTTTTTTCTCTTTCTTCTTAACAGGAAGAACATTTCCAAAGAAGGGCCAGACATGTGTTGTCCATTACATAGGTAACTCACTTTTGCAGATAGCTTGCCTTCAACAAACCAGACTTCTTTCCTGTCTGCTTGTTGATAGAGGAAATTTGTCCTTGTTTTTTTTTTTCTTTAAACAATATTTGGAATACAACAAAGCCCAGTATTCATCCAAGCTGTTACAGTCTACACACATACAGGCATGTACACACCAGCATTTCCCATAGGGTTTAAAAGATGGGCTGAGCTGCCACTCCCCCTAGAAGAATTTAATTTGCTTTGGTTTGATGAAGAACTAGTATCATGTGTTGTAAATGCTGTTTCAGATGCTTTTGCAACCTGCCAAGCAAAAACCCTTTGGAGAAACAATCGCGCGCACACATGCATGTACACACAGACACACTTGCTTACTTGTTTTGCTTGGTTACCATGTCTGATTGCCCAATTTTAGGTGGAGTCGTAAGAAGCAGAGCCATTTGGGAACTGAATCTGGGTTATTCTGTGCCCCGGGGTTTGTAGTCCAGACAACTAGGTCAGACAGAAAGTAAACAAAACCTAGGTTACTTGTCATCAGTCTGTCTGAGCATCACAGGATTTATTGCATGGTTATAAGAAGTTATATTGCATGCGCACTGCAGTATTATGTGTATGCACACATGTACCTTGGTCACATGCCAATCCTTGCCAGAATTGCTTGATATTTATGTAGTCTTCACCTCCTTATGTGAAGTTTGTATGGTTGTTCACTGTTGAGCCGTGAAAATGAAGATGTTAGTTGCTCGGCTACACTGAGTCACTCATAATATTCAGTTTTATATATGCATGGTTTGCAGCTTTGATTGACTGACGTGGATGAAAGCCGTAGACAGACAGACACGGGCCACACTGCTTTTTCTGCTTTTCTGATGTCCAACTTTTTTTGGGACCAGTCAAAGAGATAATCTGATTTCTGGCCTGATTCCCTGCAGAGATACTGCAATTGCGAATTATGTTATTTCTGCACGTGAAACTGGTCCGGTGACATTCAACCCAGTGTCCAGCATGTGCTCACAAGGGTTAGCCCAGTAGCTTAACCCTTAGATGCTGTCAGGACACTACAGATTCACAGAGAGGCTGGGAAATGAATACCTACCACAAGCCAAATGCTGAAAGTCTTTCTCCTCCTGGCAGGTAACTAGCCATTGTCTGGTGGTTCTTTTCTACTCCAACTACCATACGTGGTTGGTAAAATAGTGAAAACAGTTAGAATCCATCAGCACCCCCCCCACCCCTCA
>CABFOQ010052325.1:14942-27949 GCA_900660455.1 Gephyroberyx darwinii
AACCCTCTCTAGGATTTCACTTCTTTTGGACCCACTTCTCCCTGCTTTTCTGCTTCTGATTTCTTGTCCTGATCACATCCTGGTGAGTAGCGTGGCTATGGTTGCGGTGTCCCAGGCATAGTCTCCTCCCGTAATACCAGGCTTTGCTAGAGCCTGGGAAATGGCCTGTGTGGTTGTTTATGGGGAATCCGATACTTTTAGCGGGACAGAGCTAATGCAGACAGAAAGAGCCTGCACCGCTCTGTGTCTGATTCTGTCTTCTCAGTTTCACTCAAAATCCTCTCCATCTTTTGCTTCTTCCTCTTGACTCTTTTCTCCTAAGTTCTTAGGCTCTTTGTGGTGGCGGCACCATCCACCTCTGACATAACTTGAAGTGTATATTCACCACCGGCATGCAGACTACCTCTTCCAACTTTGGAAACTTTCCAACTTGGGAATCTTTCCAATTTTAGTTCATCTGCTGTAGTTAGAGTAAACAGCCAGTGTTGGTTAGTTGCCTAGGAACCTGTATGAAAGCTGAAGAACTATAAATGTAACACCAATAGTTCAGGTCTATATGCCATCATAAAGATTGAGGCTAATCTGGCAACGCAGGTTAGCTGTGCACCCTCGTCAGTATTAGTTTCCAGATAGCAGAGGGAAGATGAGCGGTAAGGGGATAGAACCCATGCTGTTCCCAGCATGTTACAGACTAACATTAACATTAACATCACACACACACAACACCCTACCCTTTTTGGTTTTCACTTACACCACTGGGATTCTAAGCATGCAGACACACACTCACACATGCACACACACGCACCTACAAACAACCGCGCATGAGCACATAGACATGCACACAGATGTGTGGTGGTGACCTTGGAGATGCAGAACCCTCCTGGGCTCTGGTAAGAGAGTGTTGCATCCGCTGTGGATGCCCAAATTAGCCCAGGGGTCGGCACCAGGGGAGGTCCCTGGCGTTCCCAAACTGGCAGGACAAATCAATTAGAGAAGCTGTCCCCCTCTCTTGCACATTCTCTCCTTGTCTGTCATGCCTGAGTGTGAGTCTATTAATAGAGCAGCAGCAGTTAGCTAGCGAAGGCCTCGTTCCCCAGTCCTGTCAGCAGCACATCTCTTAACAATGCTACCAATGTTAAGAAGACATGCAGCCAGGGGTGTGGAAGCAGCTGTTTCAGCAAAGATCCAGGGTCAAGTTGGGTTATCATTTTACTGTTGGATTATTGAGCATACTAGCTGAGCATCTATGCTTTCACACAGTTACAAACATGTACACTGGGAGACTGCCCAGTACAATTACAGTTTTGTATTGCTAGCAGCTTGAAAAGCTCAGGGTTAATTGCTTGGCTCAAGGGCACATAAAAAGTGGTGGCTGTCTAAGAGGACAGCGCTGCATGTTGACTTCCCCTGTCCAGATCTTCTCAGCCAGGTTGGGGATCGAGCTTGTGATCTTGTGATCCCTGAGATCACACTATTGCTGAAAGAAGAAAGTGTAAACGGATGCTATATCAGTCAATATCACGAAAACTAGACCTCATGAGTTTTCATGATTGATTGAGCCTGACTCTGGGCTATGACAACTGAAAGCATTCTCCAGTCACATGATGCACAAGCATCGTAAGCAACAGGCTCACTGGCACTCTGCTGATGTAATATCATGTGTCTAAAAGGGGATGACGTTCCTTACCATGTTTGAGCTCCTCTCTTCACCATGAAACGTGATGAAGTGGAAACCTAATGGCACTTGCTCAGAGTGTCACACAGAAATAGACTGAAACACAGGGCTGTAATTTAGGAGATGGCAAACTCTCCTTTCAGGGGAGAATGGTGTGATTGAATGCTGTGGGAAGTATCATTCAGTCACAAGTATTATCTAGCACAGCATTTGTGTGAGCCTTAGGGCTGCCAGAGGGGGTGGTCCTAACAACTATATCAACTATGAACACTCAAGTATTACATAAGTAAGTAATGCATTTCAGTCTGGCTGGTTGATATAAGAATATGGAGGTGACAGTAATTGTTTAAACCAGAATCTTTTGACATGTTACTCTGCTAAGCCGTGGCCTCCGGGTGTCCTGGTTTTTCAGAATGCATGGGTGAGCAGTAGCAGATGAAGTGGAAATCCTTGTTATGATCAGTGGCACAACTTGGTTTTGGATTTCAATTTGTCTTCAATGAGCCATCCCACATAAGCATACACTTAAAGGTTGCCTTCTGAAGGGCACACCTACGTACCTACTAACACACACAGACGTGAAGAGCATGTTGATAAACAGTGAGTTATCTGGTGACAGGCCATTCACAGCCTGTATTTTGAAGTCCTCCTTCAGTACCCTGCAATGAAGCTGAGACAGGAAAGTGAGGGGAAATGTGACACAGAGGACAGGGATGATTTTCTAGGCAACCCTAGTGGTCCACTCAACAACCAGGGCACCCCATATCTGGTTCGCGATAGTAAATTCACACTTAACCTCTGTAGGCTGATGAGCGTCATTCACAGGCTCAGACACATCCGCACACTGGCAACATATCTGTGCGGTTCGTTGTCTTCGTTATGATGAAAATACTCCTAATTACAAGGCTCATCCACTCCCAGTTTTTTTTATGCTGGATAATTGAATGAAGCATGAATCGGTTTGTGTTTTTTTTTTCTTTTGTGAAATGCGGAAACACGTATCTAAGTGTGTCATAGACAGATTGCTTTACATGTACTATCTCATTTCAGGAGGAGGCTGCTGGGCTGGCAGCCGTCCTAGACAGGGGCTGAGACGGGATACAGTAAACAGAGTAAAAATAACCCCACCCCTGTGCACCATGGCTTTTTACAAATCCAGTCAGGCACTACTAAGCTAAAGGCTCTCACGCTACTTAGAGAGTCTGGGAGTTAGCCTCAGGAAGGGAAGGGCCCTGTAATATTTTCACTTAGAGACCCCACCCCTGCTTAGCTGCCAAAAGAATGATAACAGTTGTCTGGGTTGGTCTCTTGTTTGTTGGCTGTTCTTTGCTTCCCTGTAAGGCATAGTCTAGCCAGAGAGAACTATATGTGAGACATTTAGCCTAGCACTTGCCGATATACCATGCCATAGCTGAGTACATTTTTTTCTTTATAGGGCAATCTGGGGGGAAATAGTAGCAGGTGGTATATGCCTCGGTGTGCACCCACTGACTCCAGCCTTGGGTCGAGCCCAACTAACTGGTATCTTTGCTGCAGTGATTCTTGGAAGCCATGGACCTATTAAGTTAAGGGAAAGTGAAAGGGGAGAAGCTGTACAGTACTGAGAATCAGCTGACTAGATGAGCTAGCTTCCATCTGTAAACTTGAGTTAACACATACATTTTAATGCCAACTATTTGCACTTACACTATCATGTCAACTGGAGTGATAAATCACGAGACTAGCACGGGGCAACTTCCAAACTGCAAGAGGGCATTGTGGAATATTTTTCATCTGACCTTTCTTTGACTCCCTGCAAAACAGTGATATGAACTACGGTTGCACAGTTAATTCATACACAATCATATACAAAATATTTAGGATGATCATTTTAGCTATAATCATGCAGCTGTACTTGGAGAGTAGAAACAGATTGGAGAGAAATTCTAACAAAAGGAGGCAAATTTGTACCTGTGACATGGTGACTATATGATATGCACTATAGTTGATTGTCACCATATGTATATATAAAGTTGTGTAAAGAAACCCTGGATATTAGCCTCCTCCCTCCCACAGCCCCAGTGGCGTTTTTCTGACGAGGTGTGCTCTGTACTCGGCGTCTCTCTTTGCCTTTGGGAGTGTTTAATGGGCCTAATGTTGTTATCATGCCTGGATGGTCAGTGTTCTGAAGGAGCACAGTCCTGCACTGGGCTGCCTCTGTTCCCCTCTTCTCCCCATGGTCTAGATACAGGCAAGCAATGGCCTACTTAACTTCAATAATAATCCACTGAACCAGGCCAGTGCTTCCTGTTTCACATTCTCTTTGTTCATTTGGATAATTGAAACAAGCCCAAGATCTTGATAAGAAGCCCCAACAGAAAAATTCCTATTTTAGGAGCCAACGTTGCGCTATTGAAAGCTATCTGCCTTTAATTTTGAAATGCAGTTATTCAGTTATTGTAGGAAAGGCGTAGACATGGCATCAGTACTGTCCTATTTAACATTGTTGTGTTAAGGTTAGGTACTAGAAATCGTAGCAACAAACAGTTTTATTGCACAGATATTAAAATGGCTATAAAATGTATGTATTGAGTCTTTGTTTTGTATTAGATTACAAAAAATGTGCTTCTCTATTCTCTGTCATTGTTTATGTGTTTTCCCTTTGGCAGGCATGCTGCAGAATGGGAAGAAGTTTGACTCCTCTCGAGACAGAAACAAGCCCTTCAAGTTCAAGATTGGACGACTGGAGGTCATCAAGGGGTGGGAAGAAGGAATAGGACAGGTAAGAGAGGAAAGTGAAAAGGAAATTTTGACCAGTTGCATGGAACGTATCCTTGTTTAAGTTCAACTACATTTATATGTAATATTTAAGCGGTATAAACAACACATGGTCAACATACTCAGTCTGCTCTGCTTTCCTCCTGCCCCTAAGATGAGCCAGGGCCAGAGGGCTAAGATCACCTGTACACCGGACATGGCGTATGGAGCGACCGGCCACCCCGGAGTCATCCCCCCGAACGCCACGCTCATATTCGATGTGGAGCTCCTCAAGCTGGAGTGATGCCAGAGGGTGAAAGGTCAAAGGTTAAAGGTTAATGGCACTGCATTTGCCACAACCTATCTTCACAGGGAGACCATGGCTGCTGCCTCCCACCATCCAGCTACTGTTCTTCCCTTTGATTTCTACCATCTTCTCCACTTCAGCGTTTAAATTATCTACTGCTGCTTTGTTGCCAACCTGTCATGTTAGATACTGCAAGAATGTTTAGACTTTTTCCATACACACCACAGTTTGGATGTTATTTCTTAATGTTTGTTGGTTTGTTTACCCACATGTTTTTTTTTTTTTTTTATTTCATTTGGGATTGTAAATTTTGTTGAATCAAAAAGAAATCACTCATCTGATGTAACCCGTACATACTGCCTTTTAAACCAGAGGAAGGGTACAATTTGAAAGAACATTACTTCTGCTCTGTATCTTAACTGGGCATTAACAGCCACTGTCTGCATTGCCACTTTGATAAAGGTTTGTCCTGCTGAATGCTATGAATGATGTTGCTGTGTTAAGTATATTTTATATCCCTCATAAACACTTACTGCAAGAGTACAGCAGAAAGAATCCAAGTCCAATACTGTACAGAACTCTTAAGAGCCATGGCTTCTATGACCGTTTTATCGATCAACTCTTAATAAAAATGGCGTGTACTGTGTTGAGATATTGAGTCCCCTGGTCAATTTGTGTGTGTGGGTGGCAGGTGCGTGTGTGTGTGTGTGTGTCAGACAGATATAAATATGGCGAAACAAGTGCACGTTTGAGGTGGTTTTCTGGATACATTTTCTTCAAAGTATGCAACATTGCCCCCCTACGGCCAATTCCGTCAAGAAATACGCTAGAGCAAGAGTGAGCTATCTCTTCAAAATGTAATAATCTTTCTTTTACTTTACATCCGGTGTCATTGGTCAAAGTTGACCCACTGACGGCGGCTTGTGATTGGCTGGCTGTCAGTGTTATGAAACATCATTGGCTAGCCCGACACACACCTTTCGTCAAGCCTACAAAAGATAAACGACAAGGTCAGAAACAAATCATAAATAACAATACATGCGTACTCAGTATTATATTTGAATGCCAAATGATCCGTTTGGTTTTTCAGACACGTTTGTGTCCTAAAATGAAAGCGAAGAGCGTTGCCTTGAATTGTCCCTGCAGTTCCTAAAGAGCTAGCCAGATGTAGCTATCCAAACGGTACACGTTTTCTTTAATGCTGAAAACGTCAATTTACGGATTAGACATATTAGCCTCTCGTTGTGCTGTTATGACTTCTAGAAAGGATAGCCCATGAGGCGTATTTGTTTAGCTAGTCGAATTAGCACAAGAACAACAGCTAATAAGTGGCTACCGTATTGAGAATATTAGAGAATCATGACAGGACAGTGACACGTCCCTTTTACATTACAGTCATTTAGCAGACGCTTTTATCCAAAGCGACTTACAATAAGTGCATTCAACATAGGTAGGCAAGAGAACTACTAGTCACCAGAAATCATAAGTGCATCTCCTTCCTAAACAAGCGTCTAAGAGCAGAAGCAGTGCTGAGGTAAAAGTGCAATAAGTTAGCTACATACTTTTTATTTAAACAAATGAGACAAATAAGTGAAGCTAAGACCTGTCGTGCGAATATATCATGCTTAAACTTCTATCTATAAGGTTTGTTTTTCTCAAATTGTCATACATTGTTGTATAAATCCGCAGTTTTCTAATCCCTGTTAGCTCTGTTGTGTGGAGGTAACGTGAACACAGCACTTGCTCTAGGAGAGCTAGGATATATTTGGCCTGTTATTCCTACAGTCTTCTTCCACCAAAGTAAACTGTAGAGGGTGGCAGCCAGCCACCAATATGAACCAATTCTAAAAGTTGTTTCTTATTGAAATAAGTGTTGCTTGGTGAATCTCATCTATGCCGAATTTAGGACTGCCCCCCTAACAATTCAGGAAAGGTCTTGAGTCATATTTGAAGGGGTATGTACCTTTGCAGATAAGCAAGGTAACATTAAATTGCCAACTTTTTTAATGGCGTTTGGTGTGATGTGTGTGTGATCTCTCCATAGAAGAAAGAACAGCACATACTGGCGCTTAGTCCCTGTGTGCCAGCAGAACTAACTTTATTCTCTACCTCATCTCTGTTCCTCCTGCTCTTCCTCATGCAGGTGATCCATGTGTGTCTGATCCAGACAACAGAAAGCATGCTGACCGCACAGAGGGCATGCACAGCCTTGGCCGCACGGCGCCTTGTTGCAGCTTCAGTCTCCTCAGCACACACACACTCCCATCAGTTCCACACTGCCACGCCATGTCAGGACCAGGTGGAGCTGCATCCTGAATGGGCCAGTCTAGCTAAGAAACAGCTGAAGGGGAAGAACCCGGAGGATCTGATATGGCGGACACCTGAGGGCATCAACATCAAGCCCGTTTATACCAAAGCAGACTCGGCTGGCCCTGCAGATGAATTGCCAGGCGTTTTTCCCTACACAAGGGGGCCATATCCTACCATGTACACATCCAGACCCTGGACCATCAGGCAGTATGCTGGTTTTAGCACTGTGGAGGAGAGCAACCGGTTCTACAAAGATAACATCAAAGGTAGCCCACTTAGCTTGCTGTTGTTGTGTCAGCTTATTTATCTGAAAACACTGTCAATTCAAACCTAAAGTGAAAATCCACCCTAAAAATGAGGTCAGAACGATACAATCTTTAGGGGGAAGTAGTCGTCTCTACACTACAAATCTGTAGTGCTAGTGCTCAACACACACTCTAAAAATCTTGTAGCTGTATTACTGTATTAACACACTTGACTGGAGACTACTGACAAAATGTTGAGAGAGAAGTATTATAGTGTTTAAAACTTTATCTTAGTGTGGTGGGCGTTGGCCTTGGTGCACTTTAATACATCAAGTGGAAACACTCCTAAATAAACTCCGTAGAAACCCTATTTCACAAGTTACTATGTATAATCTAAGGAACAGAGGCCCGAAGTATAATAACATTAGAGTCCTCACCGCATCAGAAGAAGAGGCTGCATTTTGGGAATTTAGCCTCTCTCAGAAAAGTAAAGAGGATGCACAGTGGGGTTGAAGGGTTACACACGTCATGCCGTTTGTTTCTATGAAGACTGTGAGTCATTTGTCTTAATGCTAATTGGTCACCATAGATCATAAGGACTCCAGTATATTTCACCTGTAAACAAATACTAAATAGTCTCATTCACCAGGGGGCAGTCAGTACTTCTACCTTATATTCAATTATGTGTAAAACTTTACTCCACTGTTTATATAATAATACAAAATAAGTAAGTTAAGTAAGTTTAATGCCCTTTGTTTTTGAGCTAATTAATATTTGTTGCCTGATAACTGGTAAAATAGCCTGGTATCAAAGGTCACCATTCTGTGCTGAAATACGGGTTTACAAGTAGCTTACTGCTTCGCTATTTGGTGGACAAATGGTTGAGAACCACTGTTAGAGAGACTAACCAATGAATTAAAGGTTGCTAGTTGAATCCATGGTGTCGATGGTAGGCTGTTTGCTGAGTGTTAGCTAATGTTTGGAGGATGGCTTGTGCCTTGCCCCCGAGCAAGGCACTGAAGCTCCATCTCCCCTCCAGGGGTATAATGTTTCACCTGAAACTGCACTGACTTGCTCTGTAGAAATGTGTGATCCACTCTCGCTTCCTCTCTCCTTTCAGCTGGACAGCAGGGTCTCTCTGTGGCTTTTGATCTCCCCACTCACCGCGGCTATGACTCAGACAACCCCCGAGTCCACGGGGACGTTGGCATGGCCGGAGTTGCCATAGACACAGTTGAGGACATGAAGATGCTGTTTGATGGAATCCCACTGGAGAAGATGTCTGTTTCTATGACAATGAACGGGGCGGTGATCCCTGTGCTGGCGATGTTTATTGTAACCGGGGAGGAGCAGGGGGTGCCCAAAGCCAAACTAACTGGCACCATTCAAAATGACATCCTGAAGGAGTTCATGGTGCGCAACACCTATATCTTTCCCCCAGAACCTTCCATGCACGCCATTGCAGACATCTTCGCATACACCTCCAAGGTATTTACCATCATTTAATCATCTTCATAACAAAGTAATAGTGGTGTATGGTCCATAAACCATGTGATTACTGTTAGATTGACAGTAGTTTCATTGATTTACTGACTGTGTTCACAGCACATGCCCAAGTTCAACTCCATCTCCATCAGTGGCTACCATCTTCAGGAGGCTGGAGCAGACGCCATCTTGGAAGTGGCCTACACCATCGCTAATGGCCTGGAGTATTGCCGCACAGGTCTCAAAGCAGGCTTAACCATCGACGAGTTTGCCCCAAGGTACAAGGCAATGAGATGTTACTGAGTGTGGAGGCTGAACATTTGTTGTCTTGTATATCTGTGGCCCCTTTAAAGCTACAATACGCAACGCCTTGAGACAGGAAGTGTACTGTTAGCCCCACCCTTCTCCCTCTCAGTTGGTCAGATTCCCAGCCCAACACTTGTCATTCATCTTGATGAGCTGTCTACTGAGGTAGGCCCGAGGTAACCGGCATCTGCAAAGCCCACAGCAGACGGTGAACACAGGCAATCTACAATAAAAAAGAAATGCCGCTGTTCACCTGTATTTTTAATCAGATCTTGTCTGCCGTATGTATTTTTTTTTTTTTGTTTCTTACTGCTGTCCACCATTGTTGTTGCTCTGACTTCCCTGCACTTGATAGCCACAACCCAGCTCATTCCCAGTGCCCACAGCAAAAGGTATAAACCCAAAAATGTCCCAAACATCACTGATAAGACAATTTCAGGCAAACAGGGGATTTAGGCATGTACACACAGTCACAGACAGACACAGACTGATAATGTATAATATATCTTGTTTTTTCTTATATTAATGTAAAAAAAAAAAGCCTATTGTAGCTTTAGCTCACAAGTGAACTGAAATGCTCTCACATCCCCAGATAATTCTTAGTTAGAGTTACCTTTCCTCCCCTTGTCAATTGGTTTTTAGTGAAGCTGTCCATCATTGTAAGATCATTTTATAACATTATAGTTTATTGTTGGTGCTCGGCCATCAGTGGCATGTAGCTTGGCATTCATGGTACTTGCGTTTGTCATGACTACCGCATGCCTGAAAAATCCACATCCCCCAACAAGAAAAAATAACCCCACCGTAATTAGGATGTAAATTCCAGTTCCTCTTTGTTCAACCAGTCCTGGAGGGAGGTGCAGTGGCACTGTCCGTGCTGTTTCAAATTCCAGCTGGTGCACCACCTAATGCGTGGATACGTTCAGATATGTTTACAACAAGACAGTGATGGTTAGCTGACCAGATACTATGACGATTTGCTGCCTAACAAGCTGACATTGCCTAAATGCAAAATCGATCGAGTGACAAAATGATCAGTTCCCAGTCAAAATAGCGTAGACATTAACCTTATGTTTTCAATTGTGTTGAGACGGCCAAGTTTTATGTTTAGAAATGCAATCCCAGACAGTTGCCAAGAGTTGTGGATCTCCATTATGGCCACCAGAGGGTGTGTTTTGTCGCCTGAAAGCCCTCTATAGGAGACTAATATATTTTCATTAGTACAAGCAGCGATTTTGTGCAACATAGGAATAAGAATGATGAAATTCACAGATGTTCCACTTTAAGCAAAAACTACCAGTGATTTCCGAGTGGCTGGTAGACCAAGTGAGCACATCATGATTGTATTGAGGTTTGTTGTTGTCTTTACAAGTGGGTGACAGAACCAGATGGAGCACTTCTGCTGAGAGAGGGGGAGGAAATGCGAGACATGTTCTTTTCAATTCCATTTTGTGATAGAGCCATTTGACAGTCCCAGGGTGACAGCCTCATCAGAGATTTCCCTCACATTTTTTCATTCACAGCTGATTGATGTGTTCTGCAGCTGTTGCTGAGTTGCCAAAATGGAATGGCATTCCAGTCAATAACAGTCAGCTAAAGACAACCATTTTTCCACCCTACCCCGCCGTCTGCCTAAGACACTTTGCATTGCACCCTCCATTGTTTACCTGTCATGTGTCAAAGGCATTGACTTTTCACTGGCTTTGAAATCCTCAGATAATTACACCTTACAGTAACACCCGTGTATGTAATCACAAGGAACATCCAGTAGACCCACCAACTGTTTTCCACATAATGACAGCCCTGAATCAATATAGAGAATTGACTGTCGGTGAAATGGTGAGCGAACAATTCAGCGGTTCAAAGGTTTTGAATCTTATTTTGATGTTTTTGATGTTTATGATGTTTGGTATGATGTTTTCTCCATACAAGAGAACGCGTTTTTTCGGTTCTACTGCGAGATGAGCAGTAGATAAGCAATACATATTTATTGTTTCACAAGCTACATTTATTCATTTATTCATTTATTCTTAGTTATTCACATTCCCCTCTGCAGTGTAAAAATGATGTTATGGTAAAAGGATAAAGAACGCCTGTGGAATTGCATCATGGTTAATTCTGTCTCAGCTCTGCGGCGGCATATTTACCCCCTGTGTAAACAGGGCTCACGTTAACTAACCAAACCAGAGGACTATATTAGTTGTGTTAGAAGACCAAAACAATTCACGCTGTGTATTATAGGAGCATACATGTGTCAGTATTTGAATGAAATATATGGTCTGACACCAATTTGAGAAAACCCTATCAAATGGTGTGCAAGATATTCAGATATATTTCAATTTCTCAAAGATCTAAAGATTTGATTTGTATCAGAATAAGAAATATTAACAGAGTAAAAAAAAAAAAGTATTTGTTTTTGATAAATAATGAAAACAATTTGCTGTTTGTATGTTGTCAGGTTGTCATTCTTCTGGGGTATTGGGATGAACTTCTACATGGAAATTGCCAAGCTGAGGGCAGCCAGGAAGCTTTGGGCCACACTCATTGAAGAGAACTTCAAGCCCAAGAAAGCAAAGTCTCACCTCCTCCGCACACACTGCCAGACCTCAGGCTGGTCTCTCACTGAACAAGTAAGTAATAGTAATCACGGTGTGTTTAAGTACTTAAATATTTTAACTTGATGATATCACTGCACAAACACAAACAAAGTTGATGGCAAAGACACACACTCCTAAATGCTTGGTGCCAGAGCAAACTTAACTTACATGTTTGAGATGGCACCAAAGTGTCAGACCAACCAATCTCCTATGGACCATTTTTTTAGGATCCGTACAACAATGTGGTGCGCACAGTGATTGAAGCCATGGCAGCAGTGTTCGGGGGGACCCAGTCGCTCCACACCAACTCATTTGATGAGGCCTTGGGCTTGCCCACAGTGAAGAGCGCCCGTATTGCCAGGAACACCCAGATCATCATCCAGGAGGAGTCGGGCATTCCCAAGGTGGCCGATCCCTGGGGGGGCTCCCACATGATGGAGGCTCTCACGGATGATGTGTACAACACAGCTATGAAGGTCCGTCAGGGGGACAAAGGGGCAACTGCTTGTTTTCTTTTTAGTTTCACATGGGCAGATCCTGGAAAAAAGTCTGAAATTATGGCTTGTAAGGCTTGTAACTAAAGGAGGGTTTGCAAATCACTACAAAACATGGAGTACATGTTACAGCCTTTATTTACAATGATGTCAATCAAATGTCTTACAAATCAGCCAAGGTGAGGCCAAACAATGGCACTTCTAGTGTTTCACTCTTCACAGTAATGTTAAAACATGAATTAATTCAATGGGTCATAACTGTCACAAGGTTATTTTGATGGTTAATTTATCATTATGAAACTGTGTGAGTGTCAAAACCTAGTCTTAGAACATTGCATTAACTTAAACAAGAAGGGAACATTTAAGTCACTATACTGTGGTCAGCAGAAAACTAATAGATTTGATGGATGAATCATTTAACATGAAACTTGAATCAATAAAATCTCACACCACTGGAGGTTCATTCTGGTCTAAAGGAGGAGGGGCTTCCTGCAGATAATTAAATTGGATTGCTCTTTGTCATATTGATCAAATTTCTGTCATAGAAATCCTTTTGAATAGTGTTAATGGAGGAAATGTTATAATAGATGAAGTCAAATGACTACACAAGTGAGAGCATTCAATATCGGGGATTAACGGCCATTTTCCATGTTTCAATTAATTTTCAGTGACATGCTTTGATAAAACTTTTTTATTTTTTATTTTTATTTTTTAACTTTGATGTTTGAAGAAACATTCATTAATACACATCTTGTCCTGTGTATTAATGAATGCAGGACAAGATGTTACTATCCCTTGTGCCATAATCCAAGGTAAACACATGTAGAAGGCCAATTCAGATAAGACGAAACA
>CABFOQ010052325.1:27969-48571 GCA_900660455.1 Gephyroberyx darwinii
TAAGAAAAAACAAGCGAGTGATATAACCACCATCAGATGCAACACCATAGCAGACATCAGGCTACACCGTCATAAATCTATGGAGTCATTCCTCAGATGGCACCATTCTCCAGTTACCTAGCCTAGCCAACAGCGGTATGCGGCACATCATTGTGGTTATCAAGTGGGCACCTTCCTTCACCGATGTTTAGTTAAGTTAGGCCCACAGTGACAGAGCGAGCGAGAGCGAGAGAGAGATACACAAACTACACAGCTAGGGAACCCCAACTACTAAGCTTCCTTCTTAACCAAAGCCACTCGCTTGCGCTCTCCGCTGCTTGCGACATATTTTTGATCACCAGTTTCAAGCGCCGTCCGTGAATGCCCAACTCAGTTAGGAGTGCAAAAGCGGACTTTGCCACAAAACCTCGACAGCCAACCTCTACTAAATACTTACATCTGTGGTCCATTCACTGGATTAGGCTTAACATATATATTTTTCATATTTTAACTTTCAAAATGTGCATTCCTAATAGCAGGTATTTGAAAATATATATGTGCGTAGCTTTCTTTATGTGTCAAAACAATCAACTTTTAAAACCTGTTTTCTCTTCTGTGTAGTTTATTAAAGAAATAGAGGAAATGGGAGGCATGGCCAGGGCTGTGGTAGAGGGCATTCCTAAACTTCGCATTGAGGAATGTGCTGCACGTAGACAAGCCCGCATTGACTCAGGTACGCTAAAACTACACAAACACACACGCCTTTTTTGTTATCCCATCTACACACATCTACACACATACACTCTTTTACCTTACGGTGTGTCTATATTCTATTGCTGTTTTGTCATGTGTCCCAATGTTGCTACTGCACTGTAAAGTTCAGTTGTGATGAAAAAGTTTGTGAACCCTATTGAATTACCTGCATTCCTGTATTAATGGCTCCTAAAATATGGTGTGATCTTCATCTAAGTTATAAAAACAGATAAACACGATGTGAAAATTTGTACTGTTACATGTCTTTATTGAACATTGTTCTGTGTCTATTGTTGTTGACTTAGATGAAGATCAGACCATATTTTAGGAGCCATTTCATCTATTTGTCATCTATTTGTACCTGTCCTTTTCATGTGGAGTTATTCTATTTGTGAGCTATGCCCCTCTGACTGGACAAATGTGTGGTTGTACATGTAGGAAAAAAAACAGTATGCACCGTTGAACTGAGCAAACCGTGATATTTTTCTATTTTTCTACCTTTAAGCAGACATGAAATCCTATTCCAAAACTTAACTGTAGCTTAATGAAATGTAGCCTAATCGCACGCACACACACACGCACATGTACACACACACACACACACCCAGGGGGCTTTAGGTGGTGTGACCTCCCTGCTCAATCATCCACATGTGCTCACATGTACAGAACAGCCTTTGATCCTTACGAGGACCTCGGGCTGTCTCATCAGATGCCAGCGTGGGGTTGGCCCTGTGCCGTCCCATCCAGAGCCTGGCGCTGCTATCTCTGAGGCATGCAGGGAGGAAGTGATGCAGGTAGAGGTGAAGAGAGGGGTTGAGAGAAGAGAAGAGGAGTTGAGAGAGGCAGTGAACACAGTGGGAGTCAAAGGCTCAGAGTCAAAGACGTGCATTATAGATACTACCATGCATTTTAATGCTGCCGGCTCTCTTGATCTCTTCGGCTAGACAGGTGATGCCAAATGGGATCCTGGCCTGGGATCCTTAATACTTTCCTAGTTGTACTGTCCTTTGTTTCTGCTGACCCTTGCGCTTGTGTACTTCTTTTCTTGTGTCCGCCAGGTTCAGAGGTCATTGTTGGGGTGAACAAGTACCGCCTGGAAAAGGAGGAGACTGTAGAGGTGCTAGCCATCGACAACACCACCGTACGCCAGAAACAGATAGACAAACTCAAGAAGGTCAGTGACCCTTCTTGAGTCTTCTTGCAGGTGTTAATGTGTGTTGACTGTGCATCTGACTTTCATTTTGTTAAAGCATTGCAGTGAGTACTATGTTGCGTTTTGAGTAAGGGGCGCACCTATGCTATTGCTATCGCTCCCTCCACCGATACATGTAACCCACAGCTGACTGTAACAAGTTTATGCCTGTTCTCTGGAGGTTGTTGAAAGTCATTCTGGGAAATGTAGGAAATTGCAGGAAAGTGGAAAAGTGAAGTAGATCTAGGAGAGGCATGTTGAGGAAAAAGTGGGTACACCAGAAAAGTAAATTATATCACTTAATCACAAAATAAGTTTTTACTTTAGATGGTGATTGGCAGACCTCTTTTAAAGCTGTCACAAGCTGTTAATAAGACTCAACTTAGCTAACTTATATAACTTTAATTGTGATTTAGTTACTTCAAAGTCCTTTTTATATGGTGTTATTTTGTCCACCCCGCATGTATGTGGGTTGTGTGTGTTTGGTGTGCCATGCCACACCTCCCAAGGCTGAGCTGAGTCTGTGTCAACGACATGCCATGGTTATCTCCCTTCTTCCCTGTAGGTGAGGGAGACCCGTGACCCTGAGGCAGCGAAGAAATGCCTGGCTGCCATTGAGGAGTGTGCTCGAACCAAGGAGGGCAACCTGTTAGCCTTGGCCGTGGAGGCAGCTCGGGCCAGGTCAAACACCCTCAGCCACTAGCGTCCCTAGCTTGTAGTGACCATTGTAATGTGGGTAGTAATGTGACACTGACGTACATAAGGTGCTCCTATAAATCATACAGCTAATCAAGCATACAGCAAAAAAATAAGAACAATGAAAAAGCAAGGAATTCACATTTAGGAAAGGGTAGGAACACAATGAATGATTGTTAAACTCAGTTTTAGGTGGATTTTACTTGCATTAAAAACACATGGAGAAAGATGCTGTGCTGTCCTCTCTCTAGGTGTTCTGTTGGGGAGATAACTGATGCTATGAAGGCTGTGTTTGGCGAACACAAAGCCAGCACCAGGATGGTGAGTGGTGCTTATCGCAGTGAGTTTGGGGAGCATGAGGAGATCGCCCAGGCCCACAATAGGTAAAAAAACATGAACCGATTGATTGCTTGGTATATCATTTACATACAAGGTTTGCTTCCAAGGTTTTTTAAGTCTATGTTTTGAACCTAAAATTGCCTGCCGGTTGTTTCCCTGATTCACTGTCCAGGGTTGTAGAGTTTAAGAAGCACGAGGGCAGGAACCCTCGTCTGCTGGTGGCTAAGATGGGACAGGATGGCCATGACAGAGGTGCCAAAGTCATCGCCACAGGGTTTGCTGACCTGGGCTTTGATGTGGATATCGGACCACTGTTTCAGGTCAGTGCCGGCATACAGCAGAATGAAACCATCTCCTGCAACACTGCTGGCTGCAAGACCTCAGCCAATGACAACACTCAAGGGCTGTCCGAGACAATTGCCTCTAAAAGCATATGCAATTATTAAATATAGATCCTTTATTTCATTTCATGTTTTTTTATTAAATAAGCATGAGTAAGATTTCTGTGTATAGCTGGAATCTGAGATGTTTTTTTCCCCTATTGCCTATATTGGGTGGACAGACTCCCCTTGAGGTAGCCCAGCAGGCAGTCGATGCAGATGTACACTGTGTTGGAGTCAGCACACTGGCAGCAGGACACAAGACCCTGGTCCCAGAGCTAATCAAAGAGCTGAGGAACCTCAACAGGCCAGACATCTTGGTCATCTGTGGAGGTGTCATCCCGCCACAGGTAACCTTTGACCTTTTATAAATGTCAACTATCTATCAAAATATCTGTCAAATCCATCCCATAGCCCCTTGCTCATGTATGATTATCCTGCTGTCCTATATTACTGCTCGCAGTAAGTCACGGATCAAGAGCTAGTTATATATCTACACACTAAATGGAATTATGTGTTAAAACATGGCTGAGTGTGAGATCTCACACATAAAGGTGACAATTCTCAGAGGACCCTGTCAGTGTGTTCACTTTCCATCTACGCTAACGAGTAGCAAGTGGCCGGCTTTAGTTTAGGTAGACTGAAATAGCTAGCTGCACCATAAGCAGAATGCCAAAGACCTTTTTGAAGAACATATTAGTGGTGTGAAAAAATGGGAAACCCAACACTATGTATCTTCAGAATTCGGAAGATGCATAGTACACACTTCTACCACGCCAGGCCCATAGAAGTCAGAACCAGGTTGAATTAGATTAGACAACAAGGTCACATTTCAGATACACCAATGTGAACATTCATCTTCTATACTCCCCTGAGGTCATCAGAGTGCACTGGCTCAGATTGAATAATGGCGACTTGCAGTGAGTGGCCAGTGGGTAGCAGCATCATTACAGCATTTCACACCTTGGGATTGTTCTCATGCTGAGCGTTCGGTCAGCTTGGTGTGTCAGGGCTCTTAGATTCACTGAGCTACATAATGGCCCAGTAGAGCATGCCTGAGGTGAACACACTTTTAATTACCATTTCCATTTCCCTAACCCAAGGTGCAGAATGAAAGTGAGAGGGAGAGAGGGGAAAAAATGAGATGTACTCTGTATTGGAAAGCTACATTTTTGGCTGGGCCATAGGCACAGCACCATACAATGCAAAGAATGACCTGAAAGGGGAGATAGCTAGTACTGAGTGTGAATCAGAGGCAGCACAGATTGGAATTGAGTCAAGTTAACCCATCTACCTCCCGTACAGCCCAACCGAGCTTGGCATGCTGGGAACCATGAAAACAAATTTTATTCATGCAAAAAACACAAACTATAAAAAATAATGAGTACAATTACCATAAATACAACACAGCAGTCTTTTTTATGGATCATCTTCAGAGTAACACGCCATAACTTCAACATCATAAACATGTAGGGGGCTTACACAGCTTCTGTTGTATACAGATGTTGAATTCCTCATCAGCTGCAGGTCGTCTAAACTGTGCTGCTCCTCCCTGTGTAGGACTATGAGTTCTTGTACCAGAGTGGCGCGTGTTGCATCTTTGGCCCGGGCACCAGGATCCCACAAGCTGCAGTGGAGGTTATCGACAACATTGAGAAGAGCCTGGAAAAGATCCGGCAGGCCATGTGAATATTTTTCCAAAACCACAACACTAACTGCACTTATGCTGTGTCAATAAGAAAGTGGGAAGGCGGGGTCTGCCCAAACATTGTTATTTTACTATTTTTTGAAGTTAGACTTTTTTTTTGACTAGTGGCTTGAAATTCTGGATAATCATCGCATTTCTAAAGGCTTTTTCCCCACTGTGAGTTCACAGATTGTACAGTATTGAAAGTTGTGATTAAAAAAATCTGTCATTTACCTTTTGTAACACTGAGAAAGGTCTGAGGATGCCATTGTGGTTGGTGTCAACATTGCATTCTCTGTACATCAGATTTGGTTTCATTACTAAAATGTGTCTTCACAGTTTGCCATTTTCAGCCCTGCAAGTTCACAGAGAAAAAATAATTAAAGTGTCGACAAGCAGCATAACACAAGTGTACAGTGAGTCATTGAGTCATCAAGATCTAATGAAGGTGTAGACTAACATTCAGGGTTCCCTCCTCAAATGGATACCATGAAATCAATGCTTCTTAACCTTTTGCAGCACAACTGTGATTTCTAGCCTCATTACTAAAACTTTACCTTTTTCTTAAATGGTACCACTGGTGTAAATCGCAATAGCGAGTCTCATATTCTTTGCAACAGGGATGGTAATATTCCTACCATAAAATATAAGACTTCATATAGCATGATGAGGATTCAGGATGTGCAGTGCTTACTTGTATTGACCCTGGCAAATGAATAAATAAATGAAATAAAATGGTCTGATAAGTATCAGTGGAGATGAGTACACCGGAGCTCAGATCAGAACAACTCCTCTGTGGTACGGTACGCCCCCCTAGCTCAAGCCCTTTTATGTCCATGGAAATTGTTATCTTGAAAGTGGCCTTCTTGTGTTTGATCTTTTGCATCACTGCATCGTGTTTTATTTCACCTCATCAGAGATAAAACCGGTGAACTCAACTTGTAAAGCGTACTAGTATTTTTCTACATGTAATTCTGAATCAGCTACGGCGCTGTGTGGACTGAATAATAAAAGTGTGTAAACAAATGTGTCTTAACTTCTGCAGTGTATATGAACTCTAGCTCGTATTTTTTCACCTCTTTCTATCAGGTATTTGATCAGACCCAATGTTTGTGGATGAATCTGTTTTAAAGGTTGGGCTTTGGGCTTTGGGAAAATCTTTGGGAAAATCAATATTTCCAATACTTGGTATCTGATGCACTAGGTTTAGACACAGACCACCCATTGATCTAGCTATGCTAAATGTGGCCCGCTGAATTTCATGAGACTGACCTAAATGTTTTTCATATGCCATTTCCCGTATAAGTGGTTCTCCTCCTATCTGTCTAACGGAGCTTTCACTGTTACTATAGGTGATTTTACCTCCTGACCAGGAAACATGTACCTACATGCATTGGTCCTTTGTCTTCCAATATAAAAACCTCCTCCAAAAAACTTGGTGTGATCTTCGATTCAGCATTCAGGTTTTCCAAACAAATCAACGAATTAGTGAAAGACATCTCTTTTCAGTTTAGGACCATCTCCAAAATGAAATCCTTTCTCTCTGCCCAAGACCTGGAGAAAACCATCCATGCCTTTATCTCTTATCACCTGGATTGCTGTAACTCCCTTTAAACTGTCATTACTCACTCGTACCTATCCCGCCTAAAGCTGCTAGGCTTTTGACTGGCTCCAGGAAAAGAGACCACATCACCTGGGTACTTGCTTCCCTTTACTGGCTCCAAATTTGTTTCAGAACGTAAGGTTCTGTTGCTTGTTTTTAAGACTTTGAATGGGCTGGCTCTTACTGTCTTACTACCTTACTACACTTAAATTTCTGATCTCCTACGCCCATACTCAACCTCTAGGCTCCTTAGGTCTTCTGATAGAGACCTCTTAGCTTACCACAGTCTAGGCTGAACCTTAAGGGAGATCGGGCATTTGAGGTTGCAGCCCTTTCCACACTACATCACATCTGCACGCGTCTCAAAACCCATTATTATTCTTCAGCCTTTGAGTGTGACATGCCTGTGAATGCATTCTCCTGTCCGTGTGTGTGTTGTGTGTATGAGTTGAGGGGGGTTGTATGCATTACTATCTTTTCTATATCTTCTTGTTTTTGCCCTTTAATAGTTGTACAGCAATATTTGGTTGTTTTTAAATGTGCTTTATAAATAAACTTGACTGTCCTGTGTTGAACTTGATCTAAAATTTAGTACTTTTGTACATGAATATAGCCATACAAGAACATTGATGAAATGCAGTTTTTTTTTATTTGAAGAATTTTTTTTTTAATCCCTTGGCTTTTGTGCCCAAAGTGCTGCTACATTCACAAGTTTTATAATAATAATAATAATAATAATAATAATAGTGTAATATCATCTTTCAAGTTACAATATCATCAGTAGCTACAGAACACACAACTTCACATAACACCACAAAATCAAAAACCAAAACAGTGGTTTTGAGTGTTAATTCTTCAAGCAGCACAGGGATTCATGTTTGTCACAGTCAAGGTCATGGAAGATGAATTCTTGGGAAGCAATATGGTAGAATAACTGATCATTTTAGATTTTTTAAAAAGAATTATGACTGAAAAGGCTCCACTCTCTAACAACAACTAATGAGACTTTTTTGTTAGCCTACTCGTATAACAATAGGCTCATGCATCCAAAGCATGCTACTCGTTACTATTATTATTGTGATATTGTGTCTTCCAGCATGAAAAGTGAATCAGGTTAGCTACATAAATACACAAATTGTAGCAGGAAAGGAACAGGAACTACATGACTGGGAACAGAAACACGCACACGCATGACTTAATATGACTTAATAAAGCTTAATAAACACAATATTGACATAAGTGGATCCTTTCCTGAATGAAAATGAAATACACATAGTAAAGTGTACCTGAAAATACAAGTGTCACAAAGTAATCAAAAACTAAAAATAATAATGTTAACAACCAAGCATCTATCACAGATGGAATGTTTCAGCATTTTAGTAAACATCTCACCCCCAGATTCACAATCCCATAGATCAGATAGTTGTAATGAATGAGGTGCATAAAGACAGCGACCCTCTTCTCATAGCTTTTTCATTCTGATGAACCCCGATGTAGAAACTTTGCTTTTCGTAATGCCGTAATAGATTTGTGCCTCGGAGCTGAGCTCTTGTTTTGCAGACGCATCCTTTGATTGTGTTCAGTTCTGTCGGCTGGCACTCGCTAATAAAGGTGCGTGTTTTCATACCCATCTCACAGAGCATATATCTTAATTGCAAATGGCGAATCCAAAGATGTTTTTATTGTAGTTCTACTTACTGACAGTGTAAGATTCTTACAGTTTGATGTGGAAAATACCTTTTTTCCACACTCTATTATTAAAGCAGTAAGTGTTTGTGCTTGACAGTATGTGAATAGGTAAAGGACTGAGGCTGGTCGGTTTGAGTCACTCAGACCAGTATGGTGCCTCAGTACGGATCATACTCGAACAAAAAGATTTGTTCATTTTTGCACACCACAATCTGGATGCACATTGCACTGTGGAATGGTTTGTATGGGTGGAATGATATTAATCCAAGAAGACACCATTTTCACACACCTGGCCCCTGTTCCTTGTACATTGTTTTACTGATTGAGGTTAATATGATATCCAGCTGCTCCCAGTTTGAAATACAGTGAACCTGAGTAGATAATCAATCATATGATTGGCTAGCCCTGATACAGGACCCTTTGGGAGTCTTACATCGAATTTCCAAGTGCCGAAGAAGAGTCATGTATTCGACATATTGGTTTCGTTATCGGGCTTGCTGACTTTCGTGCAGTAAAAAGTCAATGGAGCAGGACAGGACCCTCTGGGAGAGGTAAACAGCCATATGATGAAAGACTCCCAAAGGGTCCTGTATCAGGGCTGATGATTGGCTGGTTGGCACCAAAGCCAAAGACCCAGCACCTTTTTTACTGTGGCTCAGCAGTAAGTTAGTAATAATTGTATCTTTTGCTTCACTGCATTGTGTTTTGTTTCACCTCCTCTTCAGAGATAAAACCACCGAGCAGTGATTCTGAATCAGCTATTGCGCTGTTTGGAATTATAATATAGTATGTAAACTTCGAAAATGTGTCTAACTTCTGCAGTGTCTATGAACTCTAGCTCTAGGTAGAGTGTGTGATAAAAAATGATTAGTCTCTGAGGAGCAGGATAAGTCACGTTAAATTATCTGTGCAAGAGAGGGGGGAGTTCATCTATTTTTTTTTAGCTTTGAGCTTAAGAAGCCGTTGTTCTGGTAACAAGTTTTAAGCTTGCTTCAAGGAAGGCCCTGGTTTACATGTTTGGGTGCCATGGGTGATGGGTTGTGGCCCAAACTACAAGTACAGATTTCACTCTGAATCCAGTGCTTAAGACACACAGCAGTTAACATATCTTTGTGCAAACATATCATAGTTCAACCAACTGTAAAGGGGCCAGTATTACCCTCATAAGCACACACCAGTGGTGCTTATGAAGGTTTGATTCAATCCAAAATCGTCAGGTTTCATGAGAGGAAATCATACATTTTTATGCAGTTCACAGCACATAAAAGTCTTTGTTAGTCCATCATTCCAGTGTGTCTCAACAAAACAACTAGGATTCAACTTGATGGGTAGGCCTGCTTGCCGTGTTCTTGGTATCATTGATCATGTAGATGCCGTTGTTGTTGATACTGTTGGAGGCGGGGCAGACATTAGAGCGTCCACACAACCAGCCTAGCTGCTTCACCTCCTTTTTGAAGTTGTTGCTGAAGGTGTAGTAGATCAGAGGATTATACACAGTGGAGCTCTTTGCAAACATGCACGGCAGGAGGCTGACCACTGGGGGAATGCTGGCACTGTCATGGTGAATTGACCACACACTCACCAGACCATAGGGTACCCAGCAGCCAATGAAGCCTGCGCTGATCAAAACAGCGATCTGCAAGAGAACAGGCAGATAAACTCAGTAAAAATGTCACAAATATTCTGAAAATAAAAAACTGTGCTGGTACTGCTGGAAGATGAGCAGGCGTTTCACTGGTATATTATATGAGCTCCAGTAACCCACCGATGACCCGGGAGAAAAAAATCAACATATATTGCTTGATAGAACTGTGTGAACGGAGTAAAGCGTTAGGGTTAGCAGCCTACAGATTCTGAGCACATCTCTGAACCACTTTTTACAGTCCTGGTTAGTATGATTTGGGTTTTCAATGTGAGGGTGGATTTCTACAACTAGAGCCCATAATTAGCCCCCAGCTTGCAGATGTCCGCAAGCCTGAAGGTAACATACACCTACACAAGAGATAAGAAAGACTGTTGATAATTTTGTGAGGTTGTGTAGTAATTAATGGTTTTATCAGCAAGTAGTAAAATAGAAGATCAACAACAAAGTTCTAGCAACTTAAACTGTTGGAAACCTATATTTCACGTAAACCACAACATCTTAACTTGTTTATGGCATTTCTATAGTACACTGTAGTTGTTAATCAGCTTTCCTCTTGAATGTATACTACATGCACACTATGAAACAATAAGTGAAGTGAAGTTGATAAGTAACTTAGTAAATCACTGTGTCACATACACACACATTAAGATTATACAACTGATTTAGTGTTATACAAGCAGCAATGTGTGTGTGTGTTTGGGGTGGGAGGTGTGATAGAATAGGACATCAGAGAGATTGGACAGAGAGAGTCCAGTGCACTGAGGCACGGCATGCTGTCAAATCCCAGTCAATAACAAAGCTTTTAGTCTCTCTTACTATCAACATCCTGCGTTGGAGCTTGATAATATTGGGGATCTGATTGCTGTTGTTGAGTATTTTCTTGTAGGTGAGATACAGCCTGATGGCGATGCCGAAATAGCAGCAGATGATGATCACCGAGGGCATGACCAGGTTGAAGGAAAATACGGAGATGACGAAAGAGAAGCCCTCATTTTTCATCTGTGCCCAGGCAAGCGTGCAGGACAGGCCAAAGGGCTCCGGGCCATACCTCCCCCAGCCAAGTATGGGGAACAGAGCCCAGATCAGGGCATAGATCCAGGACCACAAGCACAGGATCTTCACCTTTCTCCAAGTGATTTTCTCCTCTACAGAGAGATAGAGAGAGGTTGACAAAACATGACAGAATGGTAAATGGACTGCACTTATATAGACTTTCTAGTCTTCCGAACACTCAAAGCGCTTTATGCTGCATGCACATTCACCCCATACACACACATTCATACACTGATGGAGGGGCTGCCGTGCAAGGATGCCAACCTGCACATCAGGGGAACCATTCATACACATCTTGCCCAAGGACACTTCGACATGCGGATTGGAGGAGCCGGGGATCGAACCGCCGATCTTCCGATTAGAAGACGACCCACTCTACCTCCTGAGCCACCTCTTAATGGCTGAGGAAAATGCTTCAGCATGCTGTATATTGTAGAGGGGTGTTATTACATTTACGTTCTTCTCCAGAGTGGCTTACAATGAATGCAACAGTAGACCACACTAGGAGTGTAATGGTCTTAACAAGGGTGCCCAGACAAGAGAAGTGAAAACATATTCCTGCCCTGTGTTATATAGGGCCATTTTAAAAAGATAAATGATATTGGATCTGAAGGACTATTGTATAGGTGTTTACTGTACGCATGTAATCATGTTTGATTGACAGATCTGATGACTAGGCAGAAGGGAAGAGATGCAGATGATTCCTGCAGGGTAAAGTAAGTTAAAAATGAATACAAACTGATACATAGGTATCCTGCTGCTACTATTAAAATAAGGATTCAAAACTGGTGCTGAAATATCCCACTGCCACTGCTGGTGTTGAAATAAAACTTGCGTTGTTGCCATGCTTTTCAAATAATTTGATCTACAAATGAGAATAGATCTCCCTGGAAATACCAAAATGTCAGCCTATTGGAACCCTCCTTATTGTAAATACTCACTGGTGGACTGCACATTGAGGGAGACAATGAAGCGCACTATGGCCAAGACTGTCAGGTTCATTATGCTGGCCATGCCGAAGAAGAATCCTACCAGGCCGTAGTAAACACAGGTAGCATCTCCCCCAAGCCAGTGGTGGCTCCAGGCTGAGGCCACAGCCAGAGGGTACATGGTGACAGCTGCTCCAAGGTCTGTCATCGCCAGATTCACACTCAACAGCTCTGGTGGCTTCATGCTCGATGACCTTTTGAACGATATGATGAGGACCAAGACGTTCCCCACGATGGAGAGCACAGCTGAGAAGGAGAGGTGGAGAAGTAGGGTGGTGGTGGAGGGTGATTAGCTTTAGCAATTAGGAGGAATCACGTTCCATCCTCATGGTAAGTAATTTGTGAATAGAAATGTCATGTGTGAACACAGTACAGTATTTGACTATGCTAAGTCACTGATATCTTTTGATTCCATACTGGAAGGGAAGTGGGTCTGTTCTGGATTATATCAGATTTCTACTCTCTGCTGTGTGTGACAAAGATTAAGCTGTTGGATGTTGCTCTGAATCAAACTTGTTGACTGTGAACACAGTCAACACAATAAGGATTACCTGCACACATCAGAGGAATTACAGGGTTAATTCTTTCTAAATTGAAGCATGAGTGAGATACCACTCTAGTTCCAGCACCATGATACAATTTACCATGCATTTCAGCCCTCTGGCCTTCTTGCAGGTTCAGTAACCAAAGACAACAAGGAGGACAAAACATTTGAACATTCCCTTTCCATTAGGCATAACCACTATTAAAAAAAATAGACACACTCCTAAAAACAGGTTTGCATAAAAGGCGTGAAATAATAACAAATGATGGGTTACTATGTTTTTCCTAGAATAAACCTGCAGTTTTATCTTAGATTCTTCACAAGGTACCAAATATGTGGCCCGATGGATGGATGGATGGATGGATGGATAGATAGATAGATAGATAGATAGAATGCATCCCTGCCCCTTTTAGAGTCTGTGCACACCACTGGTAAGGACACAGTAACATACTGACTTCCAATCAAATGTGTTGTTGATTTTTATATTATTTTATTGTTTTCTAAGATCTTGCGTGGAATAGCCCTACGTTGATGGCATGCTTTTATCTGCCCACTATCCTTCGGTTGGTCTCCTTGTTTTACCAAGAATCTGTTTTTGACCCTGAAGGTGTCACAGCCCTTTATATAGGGCCCCAAAATGTCCCTGCAGTAGTCCGGTATTTACTAAGGATATTCTTTATCCTTTTAAAACTGGCCTAACAGTTTTATCTCCAGTCTCATCATTAGCTGGCATGCCTGACTCTTGTGTGGTTTGAACAAGGGATTTCAGATTTTGACTTGTTCTGGGTGGGTTGGTTTCTTCTTCTAATGAGCAAGAGGTTGTGGCGCCACACACATCCCACTACATTTCAGTGCTAATGAGAGATTCCCTAAAAAGCAGGTGGCTGGAACCAGCTCCATGTGTTTGTTAGAAGAAACAATCATGCCATTACAATATAACTCCATGTCCTCACCTCCAGCTAACTCAGATAGAGATAGAGAGATAATCTTGACAGATTACAGTTGATTTGACTACTTGACTACTAGATTACAGTTATAGATCAAAAGAGCAAAGCAAAAGAGAGCTAAGATGAATAGGCCATCAAGGTGGCAGTGAGGTTGACTAGTCTGATGTAAATTAGACTGCTTTACGAAGTGACATTTGGGCTCTCCACCTCCAAATTTGCTGGAAATATTATTTTATTGTATTTTATGTTCATAACTATTTGTTAATTTACACACTGGCTAGGTTAAATAACTAGGTTTACGGGTGATTTAATTTTGGTCTTAATTAGGCCTAATAATATTTCTGATGTTATTAACATGTACTTATATTATATTTGGCATATAACGGTAATATAGATGTACCTTTAAAATATCTTGACTGAGGAATACCACTACCTCCATGACTGACAGTGCTTCATTGCAGAAGTGGTGGCATGCATTAAAAGGAACAAGGACCTGATGTATTTTTTTAGCTTTTATTGCATTGCCACAGTTGTTTTAGAGATACTTGGTTGATAGCTGCACCAGGGCCAGTTTGGCCAATTGCTTCGCATTGTTTCAACACAGAATGTTATTGGCCCAAGCCAGTATCATGCCATCTTTCATTACGCTTTGTAAACCTTTCTCTGTCCCTTTTGTATTGGAGTAGTCAGTAGATTGTGTGTGGAATAGCAAAGAAAGCATGTTTTGCCAGTGATGTTTACAGCCAACATGTTGGCTTTGGTGGAAGTTACATCCACAGGTTTACTACATCATTTTTGAATGAGATGGTGGTTTGATCCTTACTGATCATGAGTTATGCATTCCTGATTGGATGTGTAAAAAGAAAACACTCCAGTGGGGACAAGTGTCTGCCCATTTGTCCCTATTAAATATTCTGCTCACAATCCCATCCTGCTGGAGCTCTCCCAGGGGATGAGCTGCTCAGAAGGGTTGAGTTTGTACAGATTATACTCACAACCCACCTCAAAGCACTTGATTCTGCCATGTACTTCTGGACCTGAAGTATGTGCTTGTGTGTGTTTAATTGTGTTTGGCAGAGACGTTGAAGAAGGTAGAGCCAGCTTTATATTATATTATATATATTATATTATATTTATATTAGAATTTCCCCACCTTTTTATGACTTAAATAGACCTTTATGATATAAATTATACATATAAGTATATATAAGTATTATCAACCTGATGCTGGTTGTATAAAATAGGATCCTTTGAGGGGGAAAAAAAAAAAATCATGCTTTTCTTTTTTTATATTGGTGGTTAGGGTTATTTTTCGAGGTCTTGGTTTCTCCACCTTTTTATTTACCTACACATCACTGCTAGACAGCCAATGACGGACCCAAAGATCTTGAACAGTCATTGTTTGTAAAACATTTGAACAAGGATGATAAATCCGAGCACTAACGTTACAACAGGTTACTATATCATTATACTCTTAACCTCTACAACTAAACTTACCTAGAACTAGCAGATAACATCCGGTGACGATGTCTACCGCTGGTGACAATTTGGAGGAGAAGATATCCATCAGAAAGGTCTGCAGTAGTACAAAGTGTGTTCGTTCCAAAAACAGAAAGGTGAACAGTGAATACGGACAGACTAATCCGAATTCACTGGGTGGAGACGAGTCAAAAGCGCCTGAGTTGTGTGTGTATTTGTGTGTATGTGTGTGTGTGTGTGTGTGTGTGTGTGACGGATCTGTGTGTGTGGTCAATGTGACACGTCTCGATCCTCTTGTTGGCAATGACAGCGACAGGCTCCTGTATGAGAGGGCTGTGCGTCCTGTTGCGCGCAGCTACCGACTCTACCAATTTGCCTCATTTCTGCTGCTCACTAATCCCGCTGCAAACATACAGAAAACGTATTGGATGAGAGAAAGATCCTGAAGCACACTGCACTCAAAGCATGTACATAATCGTACTTTATATTTTATGCGTAAAAACCTTTTATGTGTAATAACTTATTCTAGATAAATCAATCAACTCCTCAGTACGTGCAAAAAATGACATCTATCACAGGTATCAACATCAATCCTAATCCTAGAGAGCCTGATTTTAGTAAAGTGGGTGCGATGAAGGATTCTGCAGTGTCAGACCATGTCTAGCAGACATAGATGAGGAGTGGACCCGACGCAGAATGACATCCCACACCTCTTCCGGGATTTTCTCCCCCAAATCCTCCTCCTTGGTAAGTAAAGACACGGGGCGCAATGAATGAATGAGGTCATACAAATGCGAGATCATACCCTTTATAAAAGGTAATGGAGTCAAGAAGGAGTTAACACTGTGCAACCAAATGCATAAATTTGATTTAAAAAAACCCCCAAAAGGTTTCATTTTAATGATGTGAATGTGTTGATTCAGGCTAGTAGATAAACCACTTGCTGAGTGTGATTTGGTGAAAAAAAGTTTTTATTTTTTCATGTTTAATGGTCACAAATTCAGACAGTCCTGCAAGAATCATTTGGATTTTTAATCTCTTTAAAAAGGTTTCAGTCACGCTCATTTTTACAGTGTTTTTCAACCAGACAAACATATTTTGCAAATAATCATCACTTCTAAACACAAACAGTTTGAGCTTTAGTCTGTTGCTGTTTTTGATTGAGACATCATCAGGGAAGTGTAGCTTGTTTGAAACGTGAATAAACTACCAAACCAGAAGATTTTTATTTTGGTCTGAATTATGTATTATCAATTATTAAGTCCACAGATTTGTTCAGTCTACCATTTGAGAAATCTCCCTAAAATGAGGTTGTTTGTTCTCCAGTCTGACATGGAGAAAGTTATTAACAGGTGAAGCTTCCAGGAGATTGGGAAATTGGGAATTAACATTACAAACAAAACTGCCGATCTGTAAGTACTTCAAACAATTTTGTCTAGGGAGGGTAAATTTCTCAGAGAGCTGCTGGAAGGAAGCAACATATTATAGATCCATGAATGCCTCAATACTAGAGCTGGACCATGAGGAGAATGCTCCATCAATCAGAGAGGCTACTGGTACTGCTGGGCTGTAATTTTTAAAGTGACATTTTGATCTTTTCAGGTCACGCAGATCAAGAGGAAGTAATACTTAATACTTTTATCTATTTAATGTTATACTTACATTTCATGTGATTTAAAAAAAAAAAAAAAAAACATGATTTTTTTTAAAAATTAAAATTGCATTCATCTTATTATTTCCGTACTCTATAATGTTGCCTCAAAGTAACATACTCCAAAGTACCCCCCAAAAAATATTAAATCGAAAAAAAAAAGTATTGACTAGGCAAGGTTCGGCCATTTTAAGTAAAGAAATTTAACCAAACATTTTTTTTTTATCAATGACTTCATAATGCGTGCAGTAGAGGGTTAATCATTTAGTGTTTTAATGTTTTAGTGTAGTTAGTTTATATAAGCTCCCCTGTAATGTCTGTATGTTGAAGAAGGTTTGCCAGCACACCATCACTGATGTTGTCTTCTTTCTTCAGTACATACGTATTAAATCTACTGACCGAATTGTTCTCTTGTGTCTGTTGATGATTGACATTAAGGTTGACGAAGCTAGGTTGAAGTTCTAAGATTTCCACCACATCTGTAAACCAAAATGGTGTCTGAATTGCTTCCAGATCATGGTTGTCGATTTTGAGAAATGTAGTTGAGTTCTCCTGAGATTGTTAAATATCACTTATCACTTATCACTTCGTCTATGACTTGAGTCATGGTGCTTTGTTACTGGCAGCTGCTACATCTCAGTGGGTTTCTGGTGTAATTATTGTTTTCTCTGATATAGTGTGAGCTAGATGGTTGTCATGACCCCGCCTCCGTGAGTGGTGTGAGTGGGTTTTGTTTGTTGTTTTTCTCCTTAGTATGAGTGACGTGTGCCTGGTGTGTTTTGTTTTTTTCTGTCTATTCTTTTCCCCTCTCTGCACACCAGATCTTCGGCAATCAGCACACCTGCCGTTCATCAATCAATCTCACCTTCCCTACAAATACCCAGCACAAACACCAGTCTTCGCTGGATCATAAGCCTTGACACAGTTTGTCCCAGCTGTGGAGTTTGCCTACTTATGCAGTTTTTTTCGTGCCTGTCGGTCTCATTCTAAACTTGTTTTTTGTCTCCAGAATCCTCCGCCGCTCACCTGCCCGTCCGCCTCCAAGAGCATCTGGTCACCCTCAACTACCCCTGGATTATATCCCCAATAAACTCCTTGTTTTTTCACCGCACTTGCTTCTCCTCTCTGTTCTGCTTTTGGGTTCTCGACCAGAACGTGACAATGGTTGACTAATGAAATGTTAAGATTTGAGACTCTTAAGGGAGTAGATTTCCCTAAAACAATTAGGACCAGGCACTGCAGATCCTTCCATCAGTGGGTCAAACTGGTCTGGTCTGGTGAGGAAATTTGGAGGGATGATGCATCTTGTTACTGATTGGCCCAAGGGTGCCTGCATCATTTGTGGGTGTTACTAATTGGTGAGGTCTGTGTTTTGGAGGTGTGTCCTGTGTGTGTGTACTGAGTTCCAGACCTGCCCTCCTGCTGTGGTTGGCTACCACTGAAGCATCAGCACCCGGAGCTCATTTCTCAATCATCACCAGCGTAAAAGCCAAGATAAAGCTCCAGTCCAGGCCCTGATGGCCACTCACACAGCCGCAAAGCAGTATTGGTGTGCTTTGGTGTTAGCACTTCTGTTGAGTATTCTGTGTATAGCTATAGGCTCTGGTGTTTTCCCTGATTGCTGGCTGTCTTTTGAGACTAGGCATGTTTGTGTGGCTCTGAGTAGGGGGTGTGCCGTCAGTTTATTTGGATCCCCTTTTTCTTCTGTTTTATTCTGCTTAGGAAGCCTAGATTTGTATTTTGATTTACTTTTCCTTCCTGAGCAGGGTGGGGTTTTTGTATATTACTTTGGCCTTGGCTCCCCCCAAAGGTTAGTTGCTCTTGTTTTGTTTGGATATACCGTGTACAATAAATACCTTTGTTTACGCTCACTCCATCACCTGTTTTTGTCTAAGACCCTAGGCAGCCTTCAGGGGACGTAACAGTGCGGGACGACATGTTTACACTTTCCTTTTCACAGGGCGAATCCCAGCATGCATTTGGCAGAAGACAGGGAAACACTGCCTGGTCAGATCAAATTTAACCTAAAAATCATGGAATTTTGGGTCCCCTGACAAAATGTGACACTTGGCCTCCCCACCTAACTGTACCCAGCTTACCACAGGGTGACAACACCTGTCTGAAGGGCACCTCCAGCTTGAGGTCTCCTGAAAGTACTCCTCTTTTTCCCCTAGTAGCAGTGCACAATGACTCAAAGCAGCTACTGTGCAATGAATGCAAATAAAATGATGAATACAATTATTGCCATAATGATTATTAATTCATTATTTTGAATAGAGGTTATCACAGATTGGGCAACATTTTGACTTTCACTGACAATCAGGTGGTGTTATGGAAGACCAATTTCAGCTCTATAGAGAAAGTATATGTTCCCACAAAAAGCTCTGTGAATGAAAACCTCTGTCCTATAAATTGACTGGATTTTTCTCTTTGAGCTGACTTTCATCTTTCGTTGGTGCCTGGAAATATGGTTGACCTCCCAGAAATACATTCTGGAGACTCAGTGACCCTCACTGATGAGCCAGTCTGCTGGAAATTACATTCATGACAGGTATACGATTGGGAGCTGTGGAGGCCTGTGATAATATTCCTTTTATTCTTTTATACTTCTTATATTCTTTATTATCTAGAGAGCTATTTATCTCAGTATGCATTAAGTAAGTACCAATTGCTGTGTATTATTATGTATGATCACGTCATACTAGCCTCAGGTTGCCTCAAGGGCCTAACACTGAGCCCTATCAGACTATACAGATACAGATAGATTTCCATTAACATTCCCCTATGAGCAACTCCTGTATGCCTCTATGTTTATCATACCATATATATGGTCTTTACTATTGTCTTCATCATAGATTAATTCTGTTACCTATATACTTGCAACAGAGCAAACACAATTTCAGACGTGTACTGCCATATAGAAAGTCTGATGTTTCTGTCAGCACATTTTCCAGTGTTCAAATGCTTTCATTTTTCAGTGGCAATTATTTGGAGTTGACAAGTGTTGATTAGAGTGACAGAGCTGATATGGCTTGAGGGTGGGTGTTCAAAACTATCAAAAGTGTTAAATGAACTTTGATGGATGTGGACTTTTATAAACACTGGCATAGTGTTAATTTGAATTTCCTATTGATTATGTAATTTAACACCCTCACCCTGATTGGCTGTATTAATCCTGAAGTCACATTGAGATGTGTGATGGCTTGTCAGACTTGAAAGAGTGTACTATGAATGATTTAAGCCCCTCGCTGTTGCCCATTTGGCTGTGTTTTGATGATTTACACAGCCGAAGGGCATGGAAGCCTAAGAGCATGATTTAAGTGAATTAATTTAGTTGAATTCCATATAACTGTGGGATGGGTGTTTGAATATAGGATAGAATAAGAATAGACTATAGACTAGAATACATACAGTATACAAATATCTCGTAGGCTAGACCGACGCCGCTGTGTTGTCATAAAGGTGGTTAAATAATATAAAGTTGAACTGAACTCAAATTAAATTAAATTAAATTAACTGGAGGCAAATGAATGGAAAACAAATGAATGGAAATAAATGAATGGAAAACAAATGAATGGAAAACAAATGAATGGAAAACAAATGAATGGAAAACAAATGAATGGAAAACAAATGAATGGAAACAACTGAATGGATAACAAATGAATGGAAAATAAATGAATGGAAAATAAATGAATGGATAACAAATGAATGGAAAATAAATGAATGGATAACAAATGAATGGAAAACAAATAAATGGAAAACAAATGAATGGAAAACAAATGAATGGAAAACAACTGAATGGATAACAAATGAATGGAAAATAAATGAATGGAAAATAAATGAATGGATAACAAATGAATGGAAATGAACAGAATGCTATGGAATGCTGTAACACCATAGCATTCCATAGTATTCTATTCCATCAATGCTATGGTGTTCTCTCGCCTAACAACAGGCCTGTTGATAAATCACTTCC
>CABFOQ010052326.1:1454-15027 GCA_900660455.1 Gephyroberyx darwinii
GGCCCGTCTGCTACGATGCTCTCAGGTCTACCAGGAGAATATGTTCAAGTTAGGGCGGGGCAATAAACCCAAAATGTACCGAAACCGACATCTAGAACCTCTCAGCGACTTAATCTTGCCCATGTCGGTTAATTCGGTTAATACTTTCCCCAATGCGTGCGTTTATGAACTGTCCCCTTAAAAAAAATGCTACGTTGTGTTCAGTCACGTGCCTCCGCCCCGTCCAACTAGCGCCGGGTTCAGACCGGTTCTGACCGTCCAGACTGGCCGTGCTCGCGCTCTTGCAGCGATAGTTTATTTTGGTCTATTTTTTTCCGCGAGCGAATGTATCAAGCCGGGCAGGAAGTTGGACACAGGAACAGCATCTGGTCAATTTTCAAAATAAAACAAATTTCAAAATAAAACATCCTGTATAAAATAAATTATCGTTCATTAATCGTTATCGAGGTAAAAGTTTGAAATAATCGTGATATTGATTTTAAGTCATATCACCCACCCCTACTGTTAGCATTACAAAGTTATAATTTTTCCATTTAAAAGCCTGTTCACAACAGAGGCAGCCAAATATGTTAAACATGACTTGGATAGCATCATGACAGGCTGACAAAAATACAAAATTGAAGTTTAGAATTGGTTCATTGATGATCAAAAAATATATGGTGGAGGATGAATGTGTGCCCCACCAGCTTATTCTTGTTCTGGTTTACCCCCATGTAGCTCTGCCTTTCCCAGTGTATCTATACTATTATTCTCTGAATTTCTGAATTAAACCAAAGGCCTTTACATGGGAGACTTGGGGTCAGTGACAGTTAACAGAGACATTTGAATTAGCTTTCCACCTGGAGGGATTTTCCACTTGGCCTATTGAGTCTGGACTAAAGCAGCTGTCCTGTCCCACCTAGCCCATTGAGATAGTCTGGTGTCTTTTCCATTTGTGGAGAGAGAAGCACGGGGGATAAGATCTCCCTCTGTCAAATCGCTCTTGACAAACACAGAGGGACTCACTCCACTGCCACAGCACTGAACCCTCACCCCAGTCATCTAGATCAGTGATTCTGCACCCTGGACCTCTGGGCCCAGAGTATTACAGGTTTTTTATCCTAGCAGGTAATGGCATTCACTTGGTGTCAGAGGTGTAACTCAGTCACTGATTAGATGGCTGCAATGAAAACCAGCAGGGCTCTAGGCCCTGAGGACCAGGATTGAGAACCACTACTCTAGATAAACAGATAGAGAGGCAAAAGTGGGCAGGAGGGGAAGGAGAGGGGGAGGCAAAAGGTGAAAGAGAAGTGGTAGGGAGAAAGACACTGAGAAAGTGCAAGAGAAAGAAAGGGGGTGGGATGGGAGAGGGAAGGAACATCGGGTGGGAGAGAGAGAGAGAGAGAGAGAGAGAGAGAGATAACACAGAGAGAAACCACATCACCACCCTAGAGCACTCAGTGAATCTGTAACAGATACAGAGAGATAGGCTAGCTAGAGAGATATTGCAGAAAAATATGCAGAATACCAAACTAATCTATATCCATCTATATCCCTGGAGCACCATGGACTGGAAAACTATAGCAGCACCTTTCTCTTGCTCCTTTAGTCTCAGATGACACCCCCTCATCAGTTCCTTTGAAGGTTCAGGTGTCTAGCATTGGGCAAGATAACACCTATCTGTGCCTGTTTTAGCTGGTAGGGATTTGTTCCTAGTTCAATTTTGATGTGTAAACCCATGATTTCCTTGCAAAGCCTTTTTGAAAAGATTTCAAAGATGTACTTGTGTGGCTCTTACAATGTCTTGGCTTCACCACTAGGGGCAGCCTTGCATCACACACAGACATTCTGCACCCTGAGTACAGTGATGAGCAGATTAGTTATAAATAAATAAAGCCAGGATGATTGTTGTGATGTTGTGATTCCCAGTGTGATTCCCAGGAAAGTTTGGTATGGAGGTTAACCTCTCCCAATCAGTGCATTTTTTGAATGCACTGAAATACACTGAAAACAGTGTAGTGATGAATGGAGATCTAAATGGTGACCCTGAAGTGCACATCAAATTGTTTCCTTCTCTGAAGAGCAAGTCAGAAAATACATCACATTAAATTGACTCAAACCAGAAACGGTATGTATTGAACAATGAATCCTTGTCGCTGATTGGACCGCTGTGGATTTCATCCAGTCACCCCAATGACATTTTCGAGTTGGGCAGGTATGGCAAAGTTTTCTCAGAGCACAGGAAGTGATGAATGGAAACGTATGAGCAGAACACACACACTTCTGAAACAACAGTGAGCGAGCTAGTGTCTCGACTATCGCTGCAGAAAGCTGGATTTACCGCAAGCAAAGATGACTGATGCTGGTAGAGAAAGATTTTTTTCACCACCTTCACCCCGACTAACCCCTAACCACTAGTTACCTCTTGCAGCTGCTGGTTGCCGCCAATGACTAAATATAATAGTGCAGGTTATTTGGCTTGCTCCTTTGATATAGCTAATAAATGTATATTTTTATTGCATCATATACAGACACTGAGACAAACCCCATGTAACATTAACTCACAGTGACAACATAGAAAGACAACGAAGAATGCAGTGTACAGTATATGGACATGGGCGTGGATGTAAACAGAAAGATATTAAAAGCACACACAATTATTGATCAAAATATTAGTAATATTAACAGCTATTGAATGGAGGTGGGGGCAGGACTGCTTAGACAGGACCACAACCCACAACATAGTGCAGCAAAAGGGCAACAAAAGGGCAACAAAAGGGCAGCAAAAGGGCAGCAAAAGGGCAGCAAAAGGGCGAAGGCCCCCAACTAATACATTTCTCAATAGGCAATGTCCCCAGCAGAATTATCTCACTGCATTGAGACTGAGGAGTGATTCAAGTGTAACTTAAACTTTAGCGAACTTATCTGGGATTTAACCCAAACCTAAACTTATTGGCTTAAACTCAAAATGTAGGATTTGTAACGAGATGTTTCAACTAATTGCTGCTTTTAAATAATTCATTATGCAACAGTATGACATTGTAATTAGTTGTAATGATACAGTAGCATCAGCTCTTTCTCTTTGTCTGTCTGTCTGTCTGTCTGTCTGTCTACCCATTTTACTTGCTCATTCAATCATGATACCTATGTCTGTCCCTGTCTGCCTCTTTATCTTTCTGACTTAATACCAGTCTTGTTTACTGGCTAATAATTGTATCTCTCTATCAGAATGTACACCTCTCTGCCTCTCTGTCTGCCTTTCTGTCTGTCTGTCTGTCTGTCTGTCTGTCCATTTGTCTGTCTGCCTGCTTGTTTGTCTGTCCTGTCCATAGCGTAATAGAATTCTCCAGAAAATCTAGTACCCATGGGCTTCAATTATCTGATATGGCATATCCCCACAAGGACATGCGTGATACAATTGCAAAATCATTATTGTTCACTTCTAATCAGCTTGTTTTCAGTAACTCTAAAGCTGAACCCCCCCCCACGAGAGCAGAGTATCCTTGGAGTTGAAGATCTTGTTAAGAGCTCACCTACAGGGAAAAGGAACTACAGTATCATAGCATTTTCTGACTTAGTGCACCTCTGTCCTTCCTCCCCAGTAACTCACAAAGGGACATATTAAGTGAATAAGGAAAACTATGGCCTAGGGCAGCACAATATACACCACAGTAAAATATTTTTTCCTTCACACTCTCCGTAGTTCTTTGTTGAATAGCCTGCAGTGTTTGTCCTGATTATGATATGCACAGCAACCTAATGACTCATTAATTTCCCCCAATTAAAACTGTTTAACCCCATCGTGGACTATTTTACAGAAAGAAGAGTAAAAACTATAAAAAGAACAATGATATGCAGGATATAGTAGAACACAAAATAAAATGTTTGAGAGAAATTTTGTGGGTTCTGTTTTAGCTATCATGATTTTGACAGGAACATCAACATCGTATGTCATATTACATTGAAATGTGTTCACATATGTTAGATACATACATGTAACACATTCTGTACCACAAGGAAAAACAACTGCAACTTAGCCTGAGAACCAATCCACCACTGTCTGTTCATAACACAGTGCACAATATTGTTTTACACTTTTGACATAGCCTCCATTAAAAACTAATTTATTTTTTCTTTCTTCCCCTCTGTCTCTCTTGCTTGCCGAAAGTTGTGTGTGTGTGTGTGTGTGTGTGTGTGTGTGTGTGTGTACGTGTGCGAGTCCACTGCCTCTTCACATCACTGAAGGATGAGTAAGGCCTAGTCAGGCATGACATTGTGTTTCCACATAAAAAAAACAACTCCTGTCTCTCTCCATTATGGTCAAATGCTCATTCCAGTTTCTTGTTATTGCCATTGCGTGCTGTGAAATTGAGTGCTCCCTTTCCATTGATCAAAGACGCAAGGGAAATGGGTGCTATTTGAGAGAGGGTAATATGAGGCAGAGTACATATACACAGTCTCTCTCTTTTTGACCCTAAAGAGAGCTGGATATTTGGGCTTGTCAGTGCAATATTAATGTGGCGAAGGTTCAGGGCTCTGAAAAAAGATGTGTACCTTTGTTTGGCTGGTAATTGATTGGAAAGGCGGAGTATGTGAAGAAGATCTTGGATGAAAAGGAATGCTTGCCAAATTCATCTAGGTTGTATGTTGCAGCTTTGAAAAGTGATGAGGCGTTTTGCTTTTTCTCTCTAGTTTGAGTACAATAGATGAATTGGAGACCTTTTAATACTGTAAATCCTAAACTTTCTATTGGCTGTTGATATTGTGATGTGTCTCAGTGGGGGCATGATATATTCTTCTCTATGCACTTGTTCTTGTTTACTTACAAATTGTTTGGAATAATGTCACCTTAAAATGTTCTTGTTTGGCTCATTATTCACAGCATGTGTGGATCATCCCTTGAACTGGTGTAGGAACACAGTCAATGTCAAGTGAATATAGTTTTACATAGTCATACATAGTGGTGATTTAGCTTAAAGAGAGGATGAATCAATTTAGGGTGAAATCAAAAGAGCCCAAGCCTTTGGGGCCAGGGACAGAGCTCTTGCTTTTGAGTCTCCTATGGTGGGGGATTTTCCCCCTCATTTCCCTCCAGGCACAGACCCCGCAATGTAAAATAATCCCAGGGTCTATGTCCCTGCCTGTGCTACAAAAAAATGGGGACATCACCTTGGGGGGGCTCTTCTCTCTTCATGACATGGTGGTGGAGCCCAATCTGTCCTTCACTTCCAAGCCGGCACCCACACAGTGCACCAGGTAAGCTGTTCAGTCTTTCTAGTTCTATATCTCAGGTAGCTGAAGTTGCAAACTTGTGTTTATACTATTGTAGCCTATGGTCAGATCGAGAAATGAATAATAACCTTCTTTTTTAAAGGGGTCCACCCTTATGATTCTATTGGTAATTAAAAGTGCTTCAAACTGTTTTCCTTAGCAACGTCCTCTTGACATCATCTCTCCACTTCCAGGTTTAACTTTCGGACATTCCGCTGGATGCAGACCATGATCTTTGCCATTGAGGAGATCAACAGAGATGGAAAACTCCTTTCCAACATCACACTGGGATATAAGATCTATGATTCATGCAGTACACCCTACCAGGCTCTGAGGGCAGCCATGGAGTTAATGGGAACTGAGGAGGGTTTATTGCATGAGGGGGAAAAGAAAGGCAGCTGTCGTGGGACTGTTCCAGTGGTGATAGGGGATGGAGGCTCCACTCAGTCTCTAGTAGTGGCTAGTTTCCTGGGAGTTTTCCATATGCCACAGGTGAGACAGTCAAAGCCACTCAAAAACATATTTTTGTACATCAAACTTTATCCCTTTGCTGTTTTCATCTAATCTTAGTCAAATCGTTTGAACAAGAATGTTTTTAAACATTTTTTGTTTTTGTTTTTAGTGATAGTTAAATAGTTAATTGTTTAAATATCAAGCTTGATAAAACATTCTAAGACTTTAGAGTAACTTGTGCCCTTTCTGTCCCTCAGGTAAGTTATTTCTCTAGCTGTGCCTGTCTCAGTAACAAGAAAGAGTTCCCTGCCTTTTTAAGGACCATGCCCAGTGACTTCTTCCAGGTTAGAGCACCAGAGACCCAAGTGGATTACCTACAGTAGAATGTAGGATGTAATCCTCAAAAACATTCTGAACCAATACCAAATAATGACTAATTCTTTCACTCCTCTCCCCTCTCTCTAGGTGGATGCGCTCGTACAACTTGTTAAGCATTTTGGATGGACCTGGGTGGGTGTGATTGCAGGAGATGATGCCTATGGCCGTGGTGGGGCAAATATCTTTGCTGATGAGGTGGGTCCAGCACAAAACAAAGAACTTTAATTCAACCACAGTATCTTGAAGAACTTATTTGGAGTTTTAGAATTTGATTTGACAGATATTGTACTATAAAGTAACATGGAATGATATTTAAAAATCTCATTAATCTTCTCCTGTTGCTCTTTTAGGTTAAAAAGATTGGTGCTTGTATTGCCCACCATGAGATCATCCCTAAAAACCATGCAAAGAAAGCCATGGCTGCTATTGTTTCCAGGATCCGCTCCTCTGGGGCTCGGGTAGTTCTGGTGTTTGCTGTGGAACAAGATACTGCAGCATTGTTTGATGAAGCACTCAGGCATGAAGTTTTTGTCAATAATCTTCCACAACTCCACAAAACAATTTATCAAATAAGAACACATTTTTCCTTATAGCATCAGCTAATGATTGGTTTTGTCTACTTCAATCATTGTTGATTTATTCAATTGTTTGAATCATTTTAATGGATGGCATTGTGTTCTCACTGACATTACAAGTATGTATCTGTTGGTTTTAGGCAGGGGCTGGCAGGGATACAATGGCTGGCCAGCGAGGCTTGGAGCACGGCCTCTGTCCTCTCTACCCCGACCAAGTACCACCACATCCTCCAGGGTGCTATGGGATTCGCCATACGGCGAGCACACATCCCTGGGCTTCAAGACTTTCTGCTTCGCCTGCATCCCTCACACCCAGATGCCCTTGAAGATCCCTTCCTGATCCCCTTCTGGGAGGAGGTATTTAAGTGCAGCCAGGGTGTGGGATCTGAGGGTCAGGATGATGATGGTGGGGGTAAACCTCTATGTTCTGGATCAGAGGAGCTTGGGAGTGTGATGAACATATATTCAGATGTATCCCAGCTAAGGATTTCTTACAATGTCTACAAGGCCGTGTACACCATCGCCCACGCACTTAAGGCTATGAGAAGCTGTGAGAAAGGGAAAGGTCCATTTCCTTTGCAGGCCTGTCCAGATGGAGACAGTATACAGCCATGGCAGGTCTGTCTCACATATTGTTTAATAATTCAGTTTACATTAAGAAACATTTTTGTGATCCTAAAACATTATTTGCAGATTTCAGATTTTGAACATTTTACCAGATCCTCCTATGCTCTCTCTTTCCATAGCTGCATCATTACCTAAAACAGGTGGAATACTTGAACTCATTTGGGGATGAAATAAAATTTGATGAGAATGGGGACCCAGTAGCCATGTATGACCTGGTTAATTGGCAGCTGAGATCAAATGGAGAGATGGAGTTTGTCACTATTGGGAAGTTTGATGAAACCACAACAGTAGGCAAACAAAAACTCCAGATCCAGGAAGGGAACATTGTATGGAATAACAACCAGACTACAGTAGGGATCTCAATCGAATAAAAACATGTTTTGTGCATGTGTCCTGTGCATTTTGTGCATCAATCATGTGCATGTATGAGTTCATTGAGTGTTAGTGTGTTCTAACCAGTGTAGTGTGCATTTCCTCTGTCTCTCAGGTTCCCTTGTCAGTATGCAGCAGTATTTGTCCCCCAGGCACCCGGAAGTCCATCAGACCTAACTTCCCTATCTGTTGCCATGATTGTTTGGTCTGTACAGCTGGGGAGATTAGCAATCAGACTGGTGAAGAAAGGCTACATGCCCAAATAGTGTTTTGGAAGCTGATGCATTCAGATACATTCAGTGTACTACTATAATCACAACTGAAGCCCATCTGTCCTTTTATTAGATGCCATAGAGTGTGTGCACTGCCTGCCTGAGTTCTGGTCCAATGCTGAGAGGACGGCATGCATCCCCAAACAGGTGGCGTTCCTCTCCTTCAGCGACACCATGGGCATCACCCTGACAGCTGTTGCACTCCTCGGCTCCTTCTGCACTTGCATGGTCATCTGTATATTCTCCTGTCACAGATCCACCCCCATTGTCAGGGCCAACAACTCTGAGCTGAGCTTCCTGCTGCTCTTCTCCTTGACTCTGTGTTTCCTGTGTTCTCTGACCTTCATTGGCCGACCCTCTGAGTGGTCCTGTATGCTGCGTCACACAGCATTTGGTATCACCTTTGTTCTCTGTATCTCTTGTGTTCTGGGGAAAACTATAGTGGTATTAATGGCCTTCAGCGCTACACTTCCAGGCAGAAATGTCATGAAATGGTTTGGGCCTGCACAGCAAAAGGCAATCATTACCCAGTGCACACTAGTCCAGGTAAGTATTTGAGGGAAAAAAATGGAAAAAGAAGAGACATTCCAAGACATTTCAAACAAATGAATTGACATTTCAATTATAATATGTGAACAAGACATATTTCTCCTTACACAGGTAGTAATCTGTGCAGTATGGCTGACTGTGGCTCCGCCCACTCCACACCAAGTGATGCCACGAGAGAGTGCTATTGTCATTCTCTTGTGTGACAAAGGTTCGCCCTTAGGCTTCTCACTGGTCCTGGGGTACATTGGCCTGCTGGCCTGTGTCTGCCTCCTCTTGGCCTTCCTGGCTAGGAAACTCCCTGACAGCTTCAATGAGGCCAAACTCATCACCTTCAGCATGCTGATCTTCTGTGCTGTGTGGGTGGCCTTTGTCCCTGCCTACATCAGTTCTCCAGGAAAGTACAGCGTTGCAGTGGAGATATTTGCTATCCTGGCCTCTAGCTATGGCCTGCTGCTCTGCATCTTTGGCCCCAAGTGTTACATAATCCTGCTAAACCCAGAGAAGAACACCAGAAAACACCTGATGTCCAAGACTGCCGCTGACAATTGACCCTTACCTTTTCTAGCTTTATTTTCAAATATATATGTACTGCATGTAATGAGGAATTAATAGTTCCCCAGATGAACATGTGTTTTGAGAGATATATTGAACTCAGTCCATTAAAATTGTAAAGATATGATCTTCTTAGTTACTTCTTGGTTTTTACCACCAGATGGTGGTGGTATGCTGTTAATGTTGCTCTCATTTGCCATCCACCATGTTCCATCACCCCTTGATCTCTCTCCTAATGATGAGGAATTTTCTCTACATAAAAATATATTATGTGGTGTCACACACCTATATTCTTACTAACAGCTTTCAAATTTTCCTGTTTACCCTTTTCAATCTCTTACAACAGTAATTTCTAAATCATGTTGGCCTACATATTTCAGTAATAACTGTCATTTGCAGAAGTGATTGAGCAAATGATGGTTATATTATTAAACAGGGTAGTATAGTAGTAATAGTACAGTGTATTTATTGTTGCATTAGTTTGGTTTGGTCCAGCTACATGAGACACTCCTGTGACCTTCTCTATGGAAGTGTAGAGGACAGTTCAGTGCTAGATGTGAACGGGATTTGGCAGCAATGTCCATGCTGATTTGACCTGAGATAGAATGATGAGGCCCATGGTCTCTGAGGTATGCTCTGTGGAAATCCCAGCTGTCATTGGTTAATTAAACCCTCATACTCCAGAGGCTTTTACATATAAACATCACGCCTGGCTGTTCCCTACAATAACAAACTATATGTCAGACATTTTTCCAGCTTGCCACAGCTGCTCTTAGGCTAACATTGATTATCCTACACTGTTTGATCTGTTATTGTTCCCACTGAGGCAGAGGGATACAATGGAGGATGGAGAGAAATGGCAAACCCCAAGAGTCTCTGAGGTCCTTCAGAGACAGACGGACAGACGGACAGACAGACATAGGGAAGGGCCATTGGGTGGGAGGGACAGATGGAGAAAGCTATTTTATCATTATTTTATACAACCAATTTAAACATATTCCATTCAAGTTACTAACTGATTTATACTTGTTTACCTTTTCCTTCCCTTTTTCTCTTCTCACCCTGTGCATCTGTATCTACTTCACTATTATTTGTATTCTCTCCTGAATTAAGATGATTATATGAGCCTTATTTCACCTGTAACTGCATAGCTCATCTTTGTTACATTTCCAAACCAGTGATCATAACTGATCTTTCAGATCACATCAGTGTTTGCTTAGTTAATTTAAAGGAAACCAAAATAAATAATGACTTGAATTGGTGGAGTTTCTCTGATGTCGCCGAAGGAGAGGAACTCCACCTGTTTGGGGATGCAGGCCATCCTATCAGCATTGGATCAGAACTCAGGCAGGCAGTGCACACACTCTATGGCATCTTGCTTGTATGCAGTCTCTACTATTTTTTTTTAATTAAATGAATTGACTGTAAAATTACAGGTACATTTGCATATCAAATGCCCCATAGCTGAGCTGCTTCCTGACTCTCTTCTAATAGAGGGTGATAGCTCAGATCATGTTTGCCAGTCTGCATGCACACATGTGAAGGGATGTGTGCCATATGTATGAGAGACAGTTTAAGAGAGTGAGGGAATGTGGAGGTGAGATAGAGAATGAATTCACAGAAAGCTATTCTTAGAAATACAGACAAGGGATGTGTTATGATATCATGAAACTATTGTTTGCTGACAGAGGTGAGACACATGGAGGGAAACTGAGAGAAGTAATAAGGGCATGACTTCTACTTGTGTACAGCTGGTTCTCAATTTTATCAGCAGTGTGTTGTTTATAGGGCCTGCGGATTACTAAGCTTTTCAATGTCACAGGACCACAAGTGCTGACCAGATGTGTTCCTCTAATTACAAATAAGATGCCCCAACAGGGACACACAAGGATTTACTTCACCAAGGATAGAGACTGGGGAGGTAATGCATAATACTATGATATGCATATGAAGTTGCATTATGATGTCTTGGGGTTGGCAAAAAGAGATTGGAGGTGTTAACAGGGATTTGGGTCAACAACACATACATCAATACACCATTGAAAATATCCTAAATGTCTCAGATTATATAACAACAAGCAGAAAGGGAGGGGTGATTTTGATTTTGCATGGAACCAAATTGCATGACGTAATTTGGAGCTACAGAGATTAATGCATTATAAACAGGTTATTTATAGATTTGTTCCTTATTTGGAATTATTTTTTCCTGATGATGCAGTTTCTCATACCAGAATCCTATCTTCTTGTCCCAAGCATATTGCTCCCTCTTATAACTATCTCTTTTCAGGTTCCTTTTAGCTACATTTTTCCATCATCTGTTATGTGGTGAGACCCAGTGTCACAGAAGAGATGCCATAGAAAGGGGAGGAGAAAGTGGTGTGCTCTGCCACAATAGGGGTTCATGTGGATGCCTCTATAGGGCACAGAATGATTAGAAGGTCTCATTAGCCACAGAGTAGTAATTATGGCTTTATTGATTGGTAAAATTCATTATGCTAATCTGATGAGGTATCAGATTCATGTATGGGTGTCCTAAAATTCCTTCACCTATTGACCATAATCTGTTTCTTGGTTGGTTCTTCTCCGCTATCTGGTCATCAGGTGTTTCTTGGTGTTTCTCTCAGGCCTCAGGAGGATGATGTAGCACTTTGGGGCAAAGATGCAGAGCAGCAAGCCATAGCTAGAGGCCAGGATAGCAAATATCTCCACTGCGACACTGTACTTTCCTGGAGAACTGATGTAAGCAGGGACAAAGGCCACCCAGACAGTACAGAAGATCAGCATGCTGAAGGTGATGAGTTTGGCCTCATTGAAATTGAGAGAAGGCAGAAACAGGCCAGCAGGCCAATGTAGCCCAGAACCAGTGAAAAGGCCACCACAGAGCCCACAGAACATTCAAGGATGATCTTGGGTCCCTGGTTCTCTTGAATGTCTCTTTCTGCAGGTCATGGAGGGGCCAGGGTCAGCCAAAGCACACAGATCAGCCCCTGGGAAAGTAAGGTTAGGTGGGGAAATGCAGATGAATGTGTGTTTATAATGTTGAGGAAAGGAAGATGGGAAAGATGTCTTCAATTCAATTTTGAAGGGAACAGTCCTCTCGAATAAATCACAAGGCAAAATCAGAGTACTAAGAGACCACCTTTTAACTGCAAGAGCTAAAGCAAGACACTGAATCCCTACAAGCTCAAGGGGTTCTGTTCTGTATCTGACCCTGTGCTCTGAGTTCCTTGTGGAGGGCAATTTAACACAGAGTCACCTGTACCAGGGTGCAGATGCAGATGCCTATCCTCTGCTGGGTTGGGCCAACATACATACGCAGAGTGCTTGATAAGTCAATGCATCTGATGAGCTGTCAGAGTGACACCACGCTAATTATTTAGGTGTTTGTAGATTTAAAGGTTTGCTATTATTATTGGATCCATGCAGACATTTCATTTTGTTTCATTCAAAACTAACTTTTCAGAGCTTAAATGAAGTAATGTAAAAAGAGACACAGAGCTGATGTTTTGTTTACAATCAATATTTAATGAGTTTTCCTTTTCTTGTGCTACATAGAGACACCATGAAAGCCTTCAGGAGCCAATAAAAATAATGCTTAGAACAATGAACAAAACTGTGGTCTTTATTTTTTTATGTATTTTATGCCTTAACAAATTGACCACCATCGGTTTCTTGGTGTTTCTCTACTATCTGGTACATCAGGTGTTTCTTGGTGTTTCACTGCTATCTGGTCATCAGGTGTTTCTTGGTGTTTCTCTCAGGCCTCAGGAGGATGATGTAGCACTTTGGGGCAAAGATGCAGAGCAGCAAGCCATAGCTAGAGGCCAGGATAGCAAATATCTCCACTGCGACGCTGTACTTCCCTGGAGAGCTGATGTAGGCAGGGACAAAGGCCACCCAAACAGCACAGAAGATCAGCATGCTGAAGGTGATGAGTTTGGCCTCATTGAAGTTGTCAGGAAGTTTCCTAGCCAGGAAGGCCAAGAGAAGGCAGACACAGGCCAGCAGGCCAATGTAGCCCAAAACCAGTGAGAATGCCACCAAAGAGCCCATGGCACATTCAAGGATTATCTTGGGTCCCTGGTTCTCATGAATGCCTCTTTCTGCAGGTTGTGGAGGGGCCAGGGTCAGCCACAGCACACAGAGCAGCACCTGGAAAAGTAAGGTTAGGTGGGACAATGGAGATGGATGTATGATTACAATGCTAACAAAAAGAAGATAGCAAAGATGACAGAAACAGGAATTCAAATTTGGAAGAAACAGTCCTCTAAAAGCAGATCACAAGGCAAAAGCAGAATACTGTAAAACCACCTTTTAACTGCAGGACCTTAAACAAGACACTGACTCCCTCCGCTCTGGCCTTCTTGTGGAAGGCAAGCAAAAAACATAATCAGCCAATGGAAATTAATAAAGTATCATAATCTCATTATTAGTATTGAATGTTTAACATAGAGTCACCTGTACTACGGTGCAGATGCAGATGCCTATCCTCTGCTGGGTTGGGCCAACATAGCGCATCAGGTTCTCACCAGGCAGGGTGGAACG
>CABFOQ010052327.1:0-22644 GCA_900660455.1 Gephyroberyx darwinii
AGATTAAACAGCAGCCTTGATGGGGTCTCAAACAGGTAATTACAACCAAAGGCAATCTATCCATATATAATTACATCCCATTACAGAGCCAACAGCCTCGCTTTGTGAATGTGAGAATCGGACATTATGGGGTGAAAAAAAAAATTCTTCTCGAATTATCCCACACAACCTTCAACACTCCTCCGCAAATGTTACACATGGGTAATGACGGTGGTGTCAGCAGTTAATTGAATAATGAGCTGTGTGAAGAGTAGTTTAAGGCTGGTAGAAGATTACCTTTGTTGAAGAACATGGAGGCCATCTGACCCATCTCAACCCTCTCAACGATGTCAAAATGATCAGGCCCTCCGGATCGCTCTGTGAAAACACACAAGGCAGGTCTAACATCTACTTAGCAGACATGGAACTACAGTGGTGACGATAGCGATGGAGACTATAGAGACATTAAAAAAATATATACTGAGGAGACTCAATAGTTAAACTAAGGTGACACAAAAGCAGTAATGCGACAATCAAAGTGCCCTCACTACTCACGGACAGACAGGATGGGTCTCGTCTCCGGCTCCGATCGGCCCCTAACGATGACATCATCATCCGAATACTCAGAGGTGGAATCGCTGTCGTCGACCTGTAAAGGGGGAAAATGTTAGGGACAAATCAGGGCGTGAAGTTGCGCTTTGGTTGGCCATTTTCCGAACAGCAATTTTCAGTGTAATTTCTCAGTGTAATCAACAGTCAGTTTACAAGCTAGTAACACAATGTTTATTTGCTCTATATCTGACGCAGGGGATGGTAGCATCTGGATATTGTTTGGAACAGCTGGGGAGCACTTTGGGAACGTCCTCCTTTCTCCAATCACACAAAGCAGATATGAGCCCCCCCCCCACAAGCCATCAGATGCCCTAGCACAGCTCTTCATTTCCCAAATTCTCAGCAGATTAATTTCAATTAACTGTCAATAACAGTCAACACTGAGGATGTCATTAGCTGAATTAATAAGCAACACGAGGTCTGTGAAAAAGGGAGAGGACTGACAAGAGCTACTGACTCTGTGACAAGCAATAAGCCGGCACAAGCAAAAGAAACTTATGGCATCCAACAAAGTGACAGGTCAAGATGTGCAGCTGTGGATGAGAGTCAGAAGATCAGCCCTGCCTTAAGGCAGCAGTATACAAACAACAAAGTCCAACTTGCCGGAAATAGAAACGCAGTCGAATGCGCCGCTGCATACAAATTTGGTTTTTTACTCACCGCGGCTTCGTATTGTTCGTTTATTCGCATGCCAGTGAAACGGAAAAAGAAATGGAGATGCTTTTCTACAAGGCAACACAACCAATCGTGATAATATATAGACCAACTGCAGATGGTCACTCAGGGGGGCTGGTGTGCAAAGAGTTTGCCTAGTTCGGCCAGTAAGCCTGTGCACAATGCAGAGTCCGAAGTGGCACTTTTTGTTTTCTGCAAATGTTTCATTTTGTCCATATGAACCTGCCGAAATTTGTTTCCACAGCAAGTACACCGTGGCACTTACAGCTTGGGGAATCGGCAGGGACAGAGCATTCTCGGACTCACATCCCCTAGTTTTGAACTAACGTGCTTTTATGGGACTTTCTCAGAAAAAAATATGACAGTGCATCATTTTAAAGAGAAGCCTTTATTGTCCTGAATATGCTTCGCTCGAGCAGTGAGAAATGAAAAGTGTTCAATGGCAAGCATTTATAATTTCTCTGTGTTTTCAATTACGTGGGAGGAAAGGCTGGGAAAGTGAGCTATGAATCAGGGCCACGTGTTGGGGGCTCAGTCAGAGCCAGGCCATTGTCCTTAGGATCATAACTCCTCAACTGGAAACCCACGGGCATTAGGCAAGATGACTTCTCTAGGTCTAAGCTAAGGGTGAACCATTTATAGTGCACATGGTCTTTTTCTTAGTCAAAGCAAAACTGATTGAAGACTGTTGCTTCCCTTAGTGAAGTATTACTACTACGTCTACTACGTACTACTACTACGTCTATCCAAAGAGACACGTTTTCCTTGGGTATCTATAAAAAACATCCTAAAATATTTATTTTTTTAAGCTGAAATGTGAACTTTTTCATAGGCTAGTAACGTTTAGTAGGCCAATGAAGTAGATGAACAAAATGTCCCTTGTGTCCCTTGCAACAAAGTTCAAGCAACCGTGAAGAAAGAGACATGCCCATGGTCATAAACCTTAATTCGAAAGACAAAGACATTGTTGGCAGAGAGGTCGTTCAACTTAGGCAGTGTGGAAATATTTTGATGCTGTTAAGTCCAACAAGAGGTTCTACCTCTTAATTGTGGTTTGGTTCTGACCTAGACTTTAAAACAACAGAAATAAGTTGATGTGTGTAGTAATGATTATGGTTATAAACTGATGAAAGTTTTTATCTGGATAATATTTTTGTCCGTATCGCCATGCCGCATATGTTATTATCCCATATTATCCTGTATTTGTGCCAAATGCAGTACCGTGGTTGGGATGCACATAACACAAATAACGCAAACAAATTAAATATTGGGTGAGTTCCAATCATTTTATTCATCTTTTATTAAAACAGATGCATTCTTATGAAGGTATTTCCCTGCTAAAACGTGTATCATGATTTGCAAGGGCGAAAAACAATTTGAGCAAGAAATCGTATTCACAAAACTCTCTTTTCAGTTACGCTTTTACTCTTGCAAATGTCAATTTTGCGCCCGCCAACTTTTGTCAGTGTTTCATTGCTCAAAGCCTGCCAAAACGATTTACAAGCATGTGGACCAGGATTTGCAAGCAAAGGGGAGGCGGGGCTAGAACAGAGACCTATCTGATTGGTGAACGGAGACTGATCACTATGCTCTGCACTGTTTGGATACAGAACGTGTCACTCTGACTGGCACCGTAACTGCTCCATTGTGTTAGCTATAGTGGATTTATTTTACTAAATGTAAATATCCTTTAGTAGAACTAGCTAGTTTGCTAGTTACAATAAACTATACCTGATTGGTTGGTTTGTATTACTCAGACTATGAACATTAACAGAGCTTCAAATAATATCAGTGTAGCAGACTCGCTACCCCCGGAGTAGACAGAGACACTGGCAGGAGTAGGGAGATCACGGACCACTTTATTTACATCCCATCCCTTGGCTTCCAGGCTGGCGGGCCGGTGGTCCTCTTCTGTGCCGTGCCGAGCTGCTTTGCCACCGCTCGCTACGTTTCCCCCGGGAGCAGGGGAGCAATGCAATTCGCTTCAGCATGTCAAAACTAACTATTAATACAGCCACTAACCAGAGCAAAGGGCCAGAAATGTCCCTTTGCTGCAGTTACACTAACATTAGTTCCACTTTTTTTTAGACTGCCTGGTGTAAAAAGTCTTTTACTGTCTCGTTTTACTGTCTCGTTACCACCTACCAAGACTCTTTATTGAATGCTTGGTTCTTCTAACGCATTTTTTATATACCACAGGCAATACCATGCCATTAAAATTGTTACATAGACCATTGATAAACCATGCACATGTTTACGAAAAAAAACACTAAGAGCAAGACCAGTAAATTTCCTCTGCGTCAGAGAGTAGATTATCTCACCTCCTCCTGCTCCCTCCTCTTCCAGCGCAGTTGAGCGTTGGCTGCTGCCATTGCCTCGATCACAAACGTGGTTGTCATGTAGCTGGCGAGGGGCAACAAGAACAAAGAAACATCAAAAAACATGCAGGCTAACAAGCTGCCTTTAATGACACTACTGTTGACATGCCGAATAGTTTGTTAGTTAAGCCTCTTTCAGATGTGCACTTCGGATATTTTCCAGAGAATCAGGTCCGCACTTTAACCGGAGTTGCCCTTCCACACATGAACCACCGGCACACCACCGGAGAATGTCCGTTTCGGATACGTTCACAACAACAGAAAATACTTTTTATAAATACTTTTTTTTAGGCAAGGGGTGGGGCCTGGGTAGAGGGTGCAGGAGACAGGGCATGACGCAAAAAGTACGCAAAAAGTACGCAAAAAGTACACAGTACATGTACAAGTACATGTTTACAGCACGAAGATGGCAGATGAAGTGACCGACTCACTCGCAGTGGCCGTTTTTGCGTTGATGTCAATACTCAATGTAGGTATGTGTACGTATCCACAGTATCAACAAAAGGGTGGAAAGCGATATACATTGTATTATCCAGGTTTCACACCAGTCACATGATAAATATGTCTTTCACACATACACCTCCTCCGAATAATGTCTAGATAAGTTCAGGGTTGCACTGCATGTGTGAAAGGGGCTTTAGTTTAGTACCACAATACAGAAAGAATTAAACACAAGAAATACACAAAAGCAAAGCCTTGCCTAATTTAATTGTTTTGAATTGGGCTTATGTTCTCGCGCCACAAAGGGAGAACCAAGATGGTCTGCAATGCCCTGCACCCACTCTAAACTTTACCACACTGATGAAACACTAACTCCATTCATCATTAATTATGATTAAAGCCAGCACCACCAGGATGCGCAACAGCTTCTTTCCCCAGGCTGTCAAACTGCTCAACACCTCACTGCTACCCAAAACACATACATGCCTTATTGGACACACACACACAAACCCTGCATGGGTCACTTTACACTTGACATTTGACACTTGACACTTGACACCACTACCCAGCACATTGCTTTGTTTTCCTACTATATATTTTATTATTTTATTTATTATGTTGGTTGTATTTTATGTCATGTCTTATGTTCTGTTTTTTTGCACCTTGGTCCTGTGAGGAACGACATTTCGTTTGGCTGTATGTGCTACATGTATGGCTGAAATGACAATAAACTCAACTTGACTTGACTTGACATGTTCTAGCCATGCCCCAGTATAAGAGTGACACAAATCACAGCCATGATGTGATTTTTGTTTTTCCCCTGTGCCTGGAAACCTCTGTTACACAGGCAGCTATTGGAGAAATTTAAAGGCCTTATCATTTGGTCTCACCTTGAAAAACGTTTGCATTAGCAACATGAATTAGTCAAGTGACCCATTTGATTGACAGCCTAATTATTTTCAAATTTGATATTTGATTTTTTTCAGACAATTACAGTGGAATTCTTTACCTATTCAAATAGCACATGGTGGAAATAAATATGCCTCTGAAGAATCTGAAAGGACATCTACACAGCTAATCATTGGTCAACAAACTGGTTTAACAAACTTTGCATCTCCCATGCCTAACACCTTTTAAAATGTAATTGTGTATCCTCAATGTCTAATGTTTATCCAGAGTAGATCACTTTTCTGAGCTGTCTTGTAGCTACTGAAGTTCTCAAAATGTTATAGATGTAATATGCATGTTTATTAATGCTTATCATAGTGTACTGTCTATCTGTTTTGTTGACCACAGGGGATCCAAATGAAGAATAAGGAATATAGTACATGAATTACTTACAGACAAAACTAAGTCTTAAACAACCTGTACAAACACAGAATAAACAACTACAACAATCTGAAGAGAGCGATTCTTCCTGACTGAACCAGTTCATGAAAACTTTTGCATTTCCTGTTCTAAACACCCGGTGTGTGGTAGGTCTTTCCCAAGAAAAACCCTCTGGCACACAGGAAGTGATGCCTTTTACATTTCCGGTTTGTTTGGAATAAACAGAAGAAGAACTGGGTAGCTAGCATGAGCAGCGATAGCCACCATGGCTGAACAGACTAAGACTGTTGACTGACTGTGATCTCTGGGAAGTGCTCAAACATCACAGCAATGACCGCTTAGCAACAAAATGAATAATACAAGACTCACCTCATAAACCCTAGAAAGCCGATGAGAGTGAGGCTGACCACCCAACCAGCTGTGGCGAAGGCCCTGGGCATGGTCAGAGCTCCTGTTCCCACAATCAGATTGAACATGTACACTAACCCCACCTGGAAAAGATGCAAAGATGCAAGTTGAAGACAGGTGCCTAACATGCTGAGATTAAACTACACTGATGATCTAGGAAGTACCCATACAATAGCAGGCTTTCTCTTCAGGCACTTATTTCAGTCTTGCTGAGGATTAATTTTCAAAAGACATGTCTGACATGAAATTGTTGCAGCCTATGTTTACCCCACAATTGGTCATATTCTATTTTATTGCTTCTATTGTTATATTACCTTTTTTTAGCTCTACTGTTTCCATTCCTTATTTTATATTCTCCGTTCCATTTTATTTTCAACTGAATCCTATTATTTTTGCTGCTGCAATGACCTCATTTCCTCACAGGGATCAATGGAGTTTCATCTTATCTTAATTTTGTTTGACCTAGATTTTCTTAACAGTGTGCTTCTCAGCACACTGGTTGAGAACTTCCAGGATTAATAAACGTATAATGTAAAGGAAACCAACTGGGCTAAATGGGCAGCACTTACCCTATCGGATAGCAGAGTGCTTTAATGATTCAAAGCTTCTGCTTCCTGGAACAACATGTGACCAGTAGAAACTAGTGTCATGCAGACATAAGCAAAGACAGGACTGATGTGTGAAATAAAAGAGCATGTGTAAGCATTATCGTTTCCTCTTTTGAACAAGGACGATGACGAGGACAATTCTCCACTATACTTTCCCATGCATGATCCTCACTTACATGAGAGACACAGAACGGAGGCAGTCAATTTAATTGGCACAGGAGGTACACATAGTTTATCATAATCCAGAAGGTAAAAGTTCAGTTAATGTATCTCCAAGTAATCATCACCACTTACTAGGCTACTTGTAAACTTCAAATTGTAAAGTGCTGCTGTGTTAAAGTTGTAATTGTCCCAATCCGGTGAACTTTGTGTCCATGAATTCACTGGATATACAGGCTCCTACCATAAAGCATAATGACAGCTCAAATCTTTGCCAGAGCTCTCCATACACAATTCAATTACAATGCAGTTCAATGTCTGATTGACTTGAAGCATTATATAATGAATGGGGAATTAACCGGCATCTCTGCATTTAATACTCACAAATGGGGAGTAGGGTTCCCCAGTCTCTGTAATTCCACCTGCCATAGTTGACACCGATACTCGTCTCCACCTGAAGGAGAGAAAAAAACATTTACTGGATCCAACATAGCCCCGATATGTTCAGTTCTCTCTTGACTCTTGACAAAACTCTACTCAAAAATCTGTCAGTTTAAAGTTCTCTTGCTTATCAGTAAAGGTACACACCCCTCAAAATACGACTCTAGACCTTTTCTAAATCATTATAAGCTACTCTTCAATTCGGCATATACAAACATCGCTTATTTCAATAAAAGAACAACTTTTAGAATTGGTTCACACTGCTTGCTCCCGCAAATCACTGTGCAGGGAGGAAGAAGATTGTGGAAATAACAGTCGAACCACGTCCAAGGACAACTTACTCTCTCATTTTATTCATCATAGTATTTCAATGACATGAAGTGTATAACTAGCTATTCACGTCAGTGCAACATTATCATGCAGACAACGTTGGTTAGGTTATCACACAAAATCGCTGACGGATAGATGTGGCATTCCCTAAATGGTTGACAAACGCTACAAACTAGTTAGGTTATCTTATACACAAACGCCGTTTATTTTGAAACAAAAGTAAACGTTGCTCACCTCAGTTCCTTCAAGTGTTTCTTGCTAGCTACAAGGCTACTAAGCAGCAGGATGCTCCCAGCTGCCAGCTGGTTCAAACGTACACTAGCTAGGTAGCTAACTAACTAAATGGCAAACCTACCAACTAACATGTGCTGTTTGTGTAAACTGAAAGCACGGGGAAAAACACTTCCTCGCGGGCTAGCCAAGCTCTTGCACTTAGCTAGCTCAAAGTAACCATCCAGCTATCATTCTATCTATCGATGTATCTATTTCTAACTGTTAGCTAGACTAGTGTCAAGACAGCCAGAATCAAAGATAGGACGTCCGGTTTTATCTTTCAAAATAAAAAACCTTATTGACATATATTGCAAGGAGTGATTGAGTGACAGACTTATTTTGAAGGCTGAGTCGCCTTACATCCGGTATTATTCCGGTTACTAGCACGCTACCGTAGTTGGTTGTGCAGGAGTTAAAGTCACGGGGCCCTTTCGCTTTACATCGGGAGCGAATGTTTTATCAATCCAGCCGTCCCCGGTAGGTAATTCACCCCCTGCTCTCGAGACAAGGTTTTGCCATCCGTAGGGCCACTGGCAGTCAGCGTCGATGGACAACGGTTAAGTTAAAAGTAAAGTAATCAGTATATCGTTTAATATTTTTTTGGACTTGTTAAAAAAAACCGCCCCCTCGAACTACACGTATGTACCAAAAAAGCAATCCCTTGACCATCGAGTCATATGACACGCACCTGGTGCACCTGTCTGTGCCTCCTCTCCTACAGTACGCGTCTGTTTGTACTGTGCGCATTGTGTAATATCGCATTAATTTTTTGGGACATGAGAGTACTACTGAAATGTCAATGTGAAAATGTTATGAAATGTATCGATGTTCAATTTTGATTGCAATCAAGCTTAGACACAACTAGCCTATTATACAATTGTGATGTGACAACCAACAACAGATTCAGAAACATGACAAAATAGGTCTACCTGCTGATCAGTGGTTCTCAAAGTGGTATCCTTCATTTCAGTAGTCTACTGTTACTGAGATTCATAATTCATATCTGTGAGGATGTATGGATCCACTGAATTGCTTTTACAAATTCACTTATGCACCAATCATGGATGACTTTGGTGTCTATGTTCTCACAAGGTAAGTTGGGTTAGGGTAACCCAAAACATTGGCGTAGTCCTTCAACGTAATAACAAACATACCAACAACTAGAGCCAGCAAGCCAACATAACCTAACCAGCTAAATTCTATTGAATAAATGACAACAAAAATGGGGACAAATCAATGAGATTTGAATCATCTTGATAATATGGTTTATTACAGACACAGAGCTTATCAAAATTTGTGAAGCACAAGAGGGACATTTGTAGCTCCACACATTATCAACAAGTTGCCGTGTGCAGACTATTGGAAAATGTGTCTAAAATGTATCATCTGACAGCAGAAAATTCATGGTAAGATGAAGTATCCATGCATTTAGCAAAACCACTCGATATATATGAATACCAGAAATCCAATAGCAGTAATTAAATAGAAGCAGAAGTAAACAATGTCTATGCGTCTTGCCATTGTTTTATAGTAGCTGGTCTTTCTCATCCCTTGCTGCACATTAGCAGAAAATGATATCTGACGAGAAGCCTTCGCCTCCTCCAGGATCTGTTTCAGCCACTCCACATCCGAGTCTTTCTTTTCTGGTTTGTTCTCCTCCATCATTTCAAGGCAGCTCTCCAAGTGGCCTACAGGCTCTGAAATTAAAATGTGATGTTGAGATCAAACTTCACACTATTATTGTGAAATTGGATGGAGAACTCTTCAAGAGCTACATTACAGAAAAATAACAGGTCATATGACTGAATTATATCATTCATAAATGAATTGAATATGAATTTTGTGTTAGGAAATGGTTGTGAAACTTCACAGAAATTTGTTATAAGACAATTATACTAACCCTAACACAGAAGTAATCTAAAAAAGTGATCAGCAATCAGCACCCAATTACTTTCTATTTTTAGTAATCCCTTATCTAAAACTTTTCACAGACAACTAATCAATCCACATTACATTACTGGAGTCGTCCACACTACACCGTCTAACACTGACATGAAACTTTTCAAACTAGTGAAAAGAAAAACATCGACATTTATCGGGATCAACATTTAATTGTATTATGTCTATAAATGTTGTCAGGATCTCTGGCACCTCGGCCTCCTGAGCAGCTCCGTCGCCAAGAAATGTTTGCTAAAACTCCAATCTCCGTGCTTTACATGAATTTGTTTCTTTACTCGCTAATAGCTTACACATTCATTATATACTGTGCACTGTGCACAATGTACAGTAACATCCAGGAATAGAGTGAAAATGTGCCACAATTTGAAATACATTAATCTGCTGGCAACAGGCTATCAGTGAGGTAACTGTAAAATTCACACTAAAAATGTTCCCAGCCTAAAGAGAGACCATTTAGTGTGCATTAAGAATGATTTTATTTTTCTTAATTTCATCACTCCACCTTGTTTGTATCCAGCATCGTCCTTTGCATCGGTACTGGTCTTAGAGGAGGCCTCGGCATCTTCATCCACCCGACAGTCCATGTCGACCAGGAAGCTCACCACCATGGTCTCCAGTAGGCTCAGGCCAATTAGCATAAAGATGACAATGCAATAAAGAGCTGAAATGATTGCACAAATCATTTGAAACAGTTTATGTTAAAAAAAAAATTTTTTAAAGTGTAGTAGTGCATAATACAGCACAGTGTTTCCTGTAGCCTCTCACCTATCAGTGGTAATTGTTCGGCTGTGGAGGGCAGAATGTCCTGGAGAATCAGCAGTAAGACGGAGATGGACAGCAGTATTGTCACTTTGAAGCCCAATTTTTCTCCCCTGGCCTCGCTGATGAAGAAGGAAGCCACGTCCAGGATCAGGAAAGAAGTGATTGGTACCAAAAGATTTATGATGTACAGCAGCGGCCTCCTTTTTAGAGTGATCTGGTAGGTGAGGAAGAACAATGGAGAGTTGCATTTTACAAAGGGAAGCTTTCTAAATCGATTGAATTTGAGCTTGTGCTAACATTTGCTAGCTTACCGTGTATATTAGATTTTGGTAGTTGAAATAATCTATAGTATATAGGTACTCTGACATGTTAATGCTCACAAATTCCCATTCTCCCAGTGATATCATGGACGTTTTTACAAATTCATTCATGTCATTGATGTCAGTGAAGGCACCAAGCGTGATTTCATCCACTGAAGTAATGAATGAAAAAAAATCAGTTAGAATGGTGTATTATGTATTCAGTGTGTGTGTGTGTGTAACGAATCATACATACAGGTATGCACTGCAGACCGAAAGTTAATGGAACAAGTCTGGGTGTCAAAGGGAAACCTATAGAGATCCATCTTGCAAATGGTGGTCAGCCGATTGACATCAATTAGTTGACTTTGACCAGACCAATACACCCTGGCATACGGGGAATTTGGAACATCAGAGTCAAAAATGCTAAAGAAGAAAAATTAGAACAATTAGATCAAATTGTTGACCACAGTTGAACTCACTGGTTCTTATTTTCACATGATTTTGAAATGAAGGCGAGTCACCACGTGAAAATGGCAGGATTGGTCAATTTTGAGACATTCTAAAATCTTTCTTTTATAACTACTGTAGTTTCATAAAATATACAATCAATCATCAAAAACAAGTTTCAGTTGTTAATTTATAGACTTTTAAACCAGTTGTGTCAAGAACACCAAGCACGAAAATTAAATTAGTTTAAACTAACTTTTTTCAACTTAACTTTTGGATATGGTCACCAATTTTGACAAATTTTGAAATTTATATGAATAATTTTGGCATGCACAAAGTATTCTGTAAACAAGTGATCAAAAGAAATGTGCAAATCCCGGCGTAAACTACCAATAATTATTCATTGTAATGAAACAGGAAAGCACACTCTGACTTTCTGAATTGACTTAGGAAACAAATATATCAGAATCTGAATAAAATGTATTAGTACATTCGCACATACAAGAAATTTGACTTGGTGACCTTGCTGCATTTAAATTTGGGCATTTCTTATGAAATGAGCACAAGTACATTATAGTTTTACTTAACAAAAGGTAGTGTGATGTCCTTGAAACACACACACACTAGGTGAAGTATACAGAAAAGAATAATACTCACTTCTCAAAGATGAGTATATCTGGTTTCCAAAGCTTTTCTCTGGGAACTGAAATATAATTAATTCCACAAAAGGCACTGGGGTCCCATTTTAGAAAGGTGTTGTTCCAAAGCTAGACATCAACAGGGATTACACACAATACACTCTTGAGTTTTGATCCTTGTTGTTACCATCAGTAAATCTTTCACATCTCTGACAGAGATTTGGACAAATAAGCAGTAGACAGTTGATTTTTTTTTAACTGAAATTTGACTGAGATGATGGTGGATATGAAAAAATATCATTTGTACTTAAAGATTTGTATCGAATAACCATACATACGACTGAAAGTGTGATAAAGGTGGTTAAAGTTTGAGACTTCTCATCCTGCAGAGAAACACAAATGAATGAATTAGCATTAGTGAGTTTGTTAACCAATGCTGTAAATACTGTAAATAATGCAGGAGGCAACAGTGATGGAGAAAACAGCGATGCTCACCACGTTCAAGATGCCCATGAGAAACAGGTCCACATTCACCTCTGTCGACTGATTCCAGGGCAATGCAGGTCGCACTTCGGCAAGTTCGTAATTCCTCACGTCAAGTTTCAGATATTTGAGCAGATTTCTATACGAGCAGTCGTCCGCTCTTTCGCTGCTGGTGCCACCTGCTATTGGAACAGAGATCTCACGAGGAGGGATGGGCAGTTAGCTCCCCATTGTGGCAATTTCCATGCCAAAAACAAATTCCCAAAATGTACCGCTATAATTACAATTACAGAAAGTATTCAGTGTTTGGCCCAGAATTGTATTCTTGTCAGGGTGGGAAAGCCTCCGAAACATCATTTAGACTATAGCACACTATAACTTTCCATTGAAACAAGTAAAACTAAATCCAACTCACCCAGCAGCGTCAAGCAGAGGAGCCACAGAGCATGCATTGCTGTGCTGAGGAGACAAGGTCCAGATGAATCAACTGAAGCCACTGGGTTGTTTTATTTATTCCCAGCGCAGAATGAGCTGTCAGGTTGTATTTGTTCAGGGACAGGGGTATGGCATGGGGGTGTGGCTAGGGTTTGGGGGGGGTGTGAAAGAGTTAAAAGCTCTCCTAATCTTAGATTGAACGGTGTTTTACTCGCAAGTCACCATATTGTTTCAATGTTAATTTGATTTTAAATTAATGACTGAATAACATTGATTGAAGTAACATTGAGTATTGATGTGAGATCGACATTATTTCAGGCTGAAAAACTGATGTTGAATCAGTGTTCGCTGCACTGATGCATTCATATTGATTCTGTGTTGATACAATGTCAGTTTGCTGTATGGGATGTCAGTAAGTGTTGAGTGACTGTATCCATACATGATGTCTGAGGTCCATCGATCGCTGGACTAGAGGTCTTTGGTGTTGACACATTTACATTTTTGACATTTAGTTGATGTGTTTATTTAGTGTACAGTTAAATAAACTTTAATCTGTAAATCACAAAAACTACAGGAGTGTGAAGGTCAGAGCCACAGCGCCGTTACAATATTCAGGTAAAAATAGAGCAATCATGTAAGAGCAAGTGCTAGGGAATGAAATAGAAAATGAGCTAAAAAGAGATTTATTTATTTATTTATTTGTATGCATTTCTATATGAATACAGTTTATGAAACTATATGAGTTTCATATACAATACAAATGAGCAAATAAGCATGTATCGACAAGATATAGACCAATGCATATTACAGAAGAAAATAGGAACAGGGCAACCAAAATATTTGAGCAAAACTGATGAAGACAGCACATAAGAGAAGGCTTAAGTGTCCACCTCTCAGTGCACATTTATTGAATCCACTCATGAAACATGTATACCATAAATCCAATGACAGTGATTAAATAAAGACAAAAATAAGCTGTGTCAATTTTTTGGGCCAGTTTCCCATAATAAGTAGGTTTCTTCTTGTTCGTTTTCAAGGTATCGGAGAGCCATTTCTGCAATGCCGTCAACCAGCGGACATCTGCATCACTGTTCTCCGGTTGGCTTTCCGTCTTCTCTGGGCTGATCTCAACATCTCTCACTGGCTCTGAGGAAGACAAAGTTAGGCCTTAGAGCTAGAAGAGTGGAAATTCTCTTTGTAGTCACCATGCCGATGTTTAGGGTTTATATTTGCTGCCATATAACGCTACTCAATAACCTTATATGTGATGAAACCAGTACATGGCACAAGTTAAAGGTGCTATGTGTACTGTTTTGCCGTTTAAAAATTAAGACCTCATTTCCCATAAACCCTGCTGTTTCCTGACGCAAAGATGACGTGGCTATGAAGTTAGAATAGTGGAACTGGAATAAAGTTGTGTATTACTTGCAAAGCAAACACTTCCTGTTTTGTGCCATAAAGCAATCCAGCAGATTTCCCACCAAATCGCACCCAATGTAAAATGCAGTCTGGAAGCCAGTTGAGGCAGCCAATCGAAAGGTTTGTTTGCGGTTGTCATGTCTCAAAATATGCAGTAAAGATTTATTGATGTTAAAATGCTACACGTAGCACCTTTAAATAAAGTTGCACCACGCCCTTTCACCTTTTTGGTTGACAGAATCCTCGTCCATACAGACAGCTTCCTTATTAAACCTGTTGTCTATGTCGACCAGGAAGCTCACCACGATGGTCTCCAGCAGGCTGAGGCCCGTTAGCACAAAGATGACAATGCAATAAAGAGCTAGAGAAAATTCATGTCAGGTTGGTTAGTGTTTAAAAATATGTTTTTGCAATGGTGCTGTAAAATCTGTATAGAACAGATCTTAATGTATTGATGTCAGAAGCCTCTCACCTATCAGTGGCAATTGGAATGCAGTGGAGGGCAGAATGTCCTGGAGAATCAGCAGTAAGACGGAGATGGATAGCAGTATTGTCACTTTGAAGCCCAGTTTTTCTCCCCTGGCCTCGCTAATGAAGAAGGAAGCCATGTCCAGGATCAGCAAAAAGGTTATCGGTATCACAAGGTTTAGGCCACAGCAGTGGCCTCCTTTTTAGAGTGATCTGGACAAGGAAGAAGAAAGGCCAGAGGAGATGATTTGTGGTATGGCTCTGAAAAAAACTTGCATGAGGAGAGGCAACTGAACCTGGCTCTCCCCAAAAGCTTACCATGTATTTTAGCTGATCCCAAACTGTTTTACCGATGTGGTACTTCCCCACAGTCCTGTTAATGTCAAAGAAGTCCCATTCTCCCAGTGATGTAAAGACTTCTCTAGTGTAATCATTCATGGCACTGTGGTCAAAATATGACCCAAGTTGTACTTCTTGCTCTGAAATGAAAGACAGCGTGTTTCAAATTTAGTGAATGTCAAGATTTGTGTGTGTGTGTGTGTGTGTGTGTGTGTGTGTGTGTGTGTGTGTGTGTGTGTGTAGGGGCAGAGAACACATCAGGAAGTTACCCCTGTTCAGGACAGATTGGAAGGTGATGTAGCATTCCTGCTTGTCAAAGGGAAAGGTGTAGAGCTCCATCTTGCAGGTGGTGGTCAGCTGATACCGATCGACCACTTGAACAAACCCGTGGTTAATCAGAAGGGCATACTGGTTATATCTGGAACCAGCAATGTTAGAAATGCTAAAGAGGGGAAAAGACACAACAAGAAAGATTGAGTGTATTTACAAAAAATGGTGCTTAGTTTACCCATAGCATTAAAACTGCCCATTTTGACCCACAGAGCTGCAGGACATTTTGCATGGAATAAACAGACCATAGAGTTTCATACTGCCCACTTAACTACACAGAACAGTGACCAAGGCAACTAAACACACACATAACCCATAGGATGTAGCTCTGCCCATTGTTTTGCCTAAAAAAATAAAGATGAAATTCGTTTACATGCTGCCAGCAGCCCATCCTCGGATTGCTTCAATTGACAAACGTTAGAGACAAGATGAATCCAGGCTGTATGGTTTCATGTCGACTGTTACCGAGTCTTACTTCTTGTCAAATCTGCCAACATTACATGTGCCACTGCGTGCATTTATTGTTTGATGGCTGGATTTAAGTTGCTGTCCATAATGATCAACTGGACAGAAACAGAGTCTGACAAGCCAATAGAACACGACATGCAAAAGAAAACTGAGAAACGTTAAAAAAATTTTTAAATGCAACAGATGATACTCACTCCTCGAGAATAATTATATCTGGTAGCCAGAGCTTTTCCCTCCGAACATAAAGATGATCACTCCCGCAGAAGTCTTCAGGCTCCCATTGTAGGAAGTCATTGGGCCAGGACTAGGTGAAGACATTGACTTTGACTTACTTACTGTAACTTCAGGATCAAACCCAAACCCTCGCAAATGGACATGGCTTGATAGAGTATCATTAACCAGCGGAATAATAGACTTAATAATAGACCACTTACTATTGCAATTGTGACAAAGGAGGTGAACGTTTGTGTCTTCTCATTCTGCAGAAAATCAAAAACAAGTTATTATTATATCTCATGACTATTAGCAATTATGACCAGGGAAGTCGTGGAGGTATTAAATATCTTACAGGTTATTTGTATGCCAAAAAACTACAAGGATTCAGTGTTTTCCCCAAGAATTTTATTCTTGGCAGGATGAAAAAGACTCTGAAACGGCATTTAGACGATAAACTCCCAGACTCAGACTAATAGCGTCTTTTAAGTGGGGAAATTCAATTTAAATCCTTTGCTGTGTTTGGCTGACTTTAACTGTCCATCGCATTTTCCCCACATGAATTCATGTTCTCATCCTCACACGCCTGACCTTTGATACAGTGAGGCCGACACTGGTACATAAAAGTTAGAAAGACCCTTACCACTTCCAGGATAGCGTGCAGGAACATGTCCACAAACACATGTGACTGTTTGGTGAAATTCTTCACAGGCCGCAGCTCTGAAAGAGCAGCGCTTCTCCTTTCCAGGTTCAGGTGACTGAGCAGAGCGTGATAGGAGCAGTTACTCCCCCGTGTACCGGGGACACCACCTAGCACATACAGGTGGTTTACATACAGAGCACATGGACATTTCTTTAAAGATTGTTGTTATTTGATAGATCACTGTAGAGGGAAAGAGAGGGGATGACATGCAACAAAAAGTATTCAATATTTCAAGGTGAATTTCCACATGAAAGAAGGAAGGACAGTAAGTAGTGTAAGTGAATCAAGTATCAACTCACCCATCAGAGTCAGAGCATAGAGAAGCCACAGGTTGCTCATGGTTGTGTCCGCGTTCTGAAGTGGCTACTTGTACAGTTTGTGTTTTATTTATGTGTATTGCATGCAGGAGGTAAAAACCAATCAAAAAGACTCAGTGAGGTCACCCAGGGGAAACGTATTGTTCATCCATTAGCATATTTGCAAAATAGTGACCTAGATGTTGACTCCACCGCACGGTAACCGATCTCTTACAATGAACAGCATCAACGTTATCTGCTCTTCAGCTGAGTAAACAATCTTGTTTCCTGAACCATTGTGTTTGGCTCAGGCAGTATCCAGTGTGCTTCTCTGTGCATTAAAGAATACCTGCTGTGGACCATAGGTCATCAGTGTACATGATCCAACCAAAGGAAACAATTATCTGTTCATTCATAGCATTGCAATGAGACAATATCTTGCAATAATGACCAGTGAAGCAGAGGTACATAATAAGGTGGGTTACCTATGACCTCCAGTTATATATCATTATAAAACAACCACCATTATGAACCAAAATTTTCAGAATTCACTATATTTTCAGAAAAGCATTTATTTATTTTTGTTTCAGTAATATCAATATCAATATCAGTTTGATATTTTTTACTACGATGTATTTATATATGTAATAATAATAATAATAATAATGTAGGTGATTACAGTTTATATTGGTGGGTAAACTCTATTCTGCAAATAAAAACAAACATATATCACTAATTATTAACAATGTACTGCACTACACAAACATGTTCATCATGAAGTAATTTAGAGAACCAGCACAGTCAAATGAATAGATTATACATATAAAACGTCATCTATTTCTATCAACCTATTAAGCTGGAAATAAATAGTATTCCAAAATCCACTCATGCCATATGTATACCAGGAATGCTACAATGGTAATAATGTAGATGACAAAAAAGCCAGAGTCTATGCATCTGGCCACTCTTATGTAGGCGCTGGCCTTTTTCTTGTCTCGCTCCACTCCGTGAGTAGAGAGCCGTTCCTGACTGATCGCCTTCACTTCCTCCAGGATTCGTTCCAGCAGGACGGGTTCAGTAGGCCTCTCATCCCCCGGCTGCTCTTCATCTCTCTCTGCATCTCTGTCAGGCTCTGAGTGAAAGGGAGGAAAGATAATTCGGTCATGACACCAGACCAAGACAGTTTAAGGGTTAGGCTGGCTTTACACGGTGTAGGGTTCAGGGTTCCGGGTTGGGTTCGGTTGCACTGGCCTAAAGAGGTGTTAAAACTGGGGTACCGGAGTGGTTGGGGTTAGGTGAAGGTCCGAATTAGGTTGAGGTGAGACGGAGTGGGAATTTAGTGGCAGTGTAGCTGGGTCCAAGTGGGTGGGGGCTAGGTGTGAGAACAATTCAGGGCCAAGTGGTGGTCTACACAAGTGCTAGTAAGAATAAGTGCTGTCACTGCAACAAAATACACATAAACAGGATAAATTATTAATTATATTATTAATTATAATATAAAATGGAAAAAACATGGAAAAGAGTCATCAAGAAACGCCCAGGTAAGATAGCTAAAATCCCCTCAATTCAGTTGACCTAATTGGACCCTGCAGGGCAACAATGATGAACAGTGACTGATGTAGAAAAGTTCTTGAGTCTGAGGTTCGTCTTAGTTGAATATATATTTATTACAAAAAGGGATTTCGAGAGGAAGAGGTGTACACCGCGCATAGGCAACATACATTTCTTCAAAGAAAAGAGGGTTTGCACTGGTCTTTAAGTACCAGTCAAGGACGTCACAGAATGTGCTGACATAGGAACAGTTTGACACAAAAGGAGATAGAAGGACCGTTAAGGCATCATATGATGTGTCCTCGTCCAGAACATCCATAGATAAACAGACTTTCTGGAGCCACGGTGACAAGGGCCTCTGGGCATGTGACGTTATGGCCCAAAGGTTACAGAGAGGAGACCATTCTACTCACACAGCATGAAACAGTATATTCTCAAGGGAGAGTCAGTACATCTGTAGTCCATATATGTACATGTATAGATGTGTAAGTTAAATTTTCCACAACAGTGATGTATATAAATATAAATAAAATATATATATATAAATTTGGTTTAGAAGTCTAATAATTTATGTCCCTGTAGTGCTAAACAGCCTGAGCTAATGGGGCCTGTCTCAGTCGTCAGATGAGAGTGAAGGTGTAAATCCGGCAGGGGGCTGATCCCCAGGCACCCAAGGCTGATTGGAGGGTTCCAGTAAGTGCTTAGAGGAGTAAGTGCTTTTCACTGCAAATATTTCATATGATATAGTGATGCTTAAAAATCCTACATGTGTACTACTTTTAAAATATCAATTATTACAAGAGGGGCAGACTTATTTTTTCCGAGGGCAGAAAATTCACCTTTTTGATGGGCAACTTCTATCCGAGTCTCCATACAGGTGGCAGAGTTTGGAGCGTCCTTGTAACCATCAAGGTCAACGAGGAAGCTCACCAGCATGGTCTCCAGGACGCTGAACCCAACCAGGGTGAAGATTACAATGCAGTACAAAGCTAGAAAAAGGGCACAGCTTCTGGTCAGGGTGTGTCGGCACTAATGGAGACAATGGCGGACACTGTCTCGCTGCTAATTCTTCGGTCTGGTCTGGTCAGGAGCTCTCACCTATCATTGGTAGACCTTTTTCTGTGGAGGGCAGAATGTCTTTAAGGATCAGCAGCAAGACAGAGATGGACAGGAGTATTGTTACTTTGAAGCTCAGCTTTTCCCCTCTTGCCTCACTGATGAAGAAGGAGGCCACATCCAGGATCAGGAAGAAGAAGAGAGGTAATATGAAGTTGATTAAATAAAGCTTCGGTCTCCTCACTATGGTGACCTGTGAGGAAATGGTCAAATTGATGAGAAACAAATGAATATGTGACGGTTCACTTGCAGAGCTGCGATAAGATTTTTTTGTCCCATTTTATACCTGGTATGTAAGCTCGGCCAATTTGCCGTTGGTGACAGAGGCAATGTTATTGAGTTCCCACTCTCCCTGTGTAACCATGTAATTCTCAGAGATCTCAGTAAGGAGAGAGCTATTGGTGAATGGTTTTACCACTATACTTTTTCCTGTGGAGAAGAAAGAAAACCTTATTATTATCCCTACATATGATTCAGATGTAAGCATGGAGGCAAGCATGCATCTTTAGATCTTTAGATAGATAGATACTTTATTGATCCCTGGAGGGACAATTCTGGTTGCAGCAGAATAAAAGTATCACAAAAAAAAATGAAATATAAAAACATAGATATAGAAAATACAAATAGAAAATGTGTGCATATACTGTCTTCAAGTAATAGGTTATAAGGACTGAGTAGAGCAGCTTGTGAATGAATGGATGGTACATATAATGAATGGCAATGAATGAATGTGAAAGGGAATGAGAATGAACAAAGCATAGCGTCATTCAATGTAACTGGATGACTCTTAGCATTTACCTCCACCATCTCTGTCAATCATTGATGAAAAGGAGATGTTGCAAATTTGAAAATCAAAGGGGAATTTGCCAATATCCAGCTGGCAGGTGGTGGTAAGCCGCTGAACTTCACATGCCAGTACCAGACCAGAGGCAAGCAGGCTGACATACGGGCCCTTTTTACTAGTCCCAGTATCGGAAATACTGACGGGACAGAGGAAAGAAGGCATTGAAAGTAAGCAGAGAGAATAAATACTATGCTATGCAACGTACAATTACACATATTATGTGTTCTATGCGACGTTACAGTTTTCAGTGTGTTCAATTGATTGCTTGACTTCACCGACAGTCGGTCAAGCTAGTGAGCAAACACCGGGATATTTATTCAGTCTATATAGGAGAGCAGAATTATGTGAGGTTGTTATTGTGATTTCTCTCATTGAAATTCTAAATAAGAAAAAAAGACAAAAGTGAACATATGTGCACAAACACATACAAACACACACACACACATTTCAAGGCATGTCAAGAACCTGTTTTGACATATCGAATCAAAAGCACCCTACAGCGACAGAACAGTGAATTATATAGCGAGTTGTACATACTCCTCTTGGATACCTATATCCGGGGACCAGAGCATTTCTCTCCGAACGGCCAGTGTGTTTATTCCACAAAAATCGGATGGATTCCAAGATAGGAATTCATTCATCCAGCCCTGCACAAAGAAAAGGTATGTTTAGGTTTGATCTTTTTTTTTAAATCAATCAATGTGAAATAGACATCTCTGCAAAGCTTTTAAAGACAGGTATTATTTCTGACAATAATGTTTAAAAAAAAAACAACTTCAAAATGGTCATTTAATGTAATAGCACCAGAACTACTGCATTAATGTTGTTTTCTGCTCCTTCATATCTTAGTCTAGATAGCAAGTCTTACCATTGTGATCCAAATGTGGCTGGTGAAAGTCTGAGACTTCTCATGCTGCAAAGAATAAGCAGCATTGTGTTGGTCTTATGAGTAAATATTATTAAGCATATACAGTGAAATGCATCAATCAATGACACCAATGTACTGTGACATGGTCACTCAAGACCCTTACCACTTCCGTGATGCCAAATATCAACAAGTCAATCCAAACAGTTGTGGGTATCGTCCAGTTTTTCACGGGCCGCACACCTGCAAGCGGATTACTTGCAGCTGACAGGTTCAAGTGATCCAGAAGACCAAAATATGAGCAGTCCACCTCCAGACCAGCGGACACACCAGCTAGGAGGGGAGGAAAAAGAACCTTCTAGGTATAGAAACCACTGATCAAAGGATACTACTACTATTACTAATCGTATTAACCGTAAAGTCACAGTGGCAACGTATCCTAGGATGTTTAAGTCATGTTTAAGTCATTAAGTCAAGTTTCATTCAATAACTCACCCATCAGAGCGAGGAAAGCTACAGCCCTCGGAGCTGACTTGGCTGCATGCATTTGTCTATAGGTCCAGCTGAGCAATGTGTTAGCGGAGGGCTGCAGGGAGCTGTATATAGGTCTACAACGAATAGCCCAATATAAACAGCAGCAGGTCTATGTCAGTGTGACATAGACTCGTGGTCACTCGTGGTCAGTTCTATTGTTCAGCGTAATATGATACTGGAGAGGAGCAGCTTTATTGGAATTATTCTTTTTTTTTTTTTATAAAAAGGCTGAACATAAAAACAATATTTCACCTGCACATTTCAAACCACATTTTACAAATGATCTGGAGACACTTATCACTGCAGACATGCATGATGGCAATATATCTATTTAGCCAAAATCTCAGCTCTCGCATCTCATTGTGAAAAAAAATATTGTTGGGTATTGCAAATGAGAAGCAAAATTGTAAATGTCGAGGATGTCTTCAGTTGTGAAAAGTGGCTCCAGTTTTTTTGTTTGTAGTACCGCGCACATATTTCTGATGGCTGGGTACTAGATGCAATGGGAGGTCGTCCTCACAAAGAAAACACTTCTCAAAGCAAGATAATGCAAAATAAGACCAATAAGTTGACAAATGCTCAAGCGAGTGCTTGTTGCATTGATAATGGAGCAACTCAAAATGTTTTGCAATTTCTCCATTTAAAGATGCGGTGAGTCCGATTTTTACTGTCTCAAAGGATTAAATGACCATAATATCTATGTGAGGGGTTGATAGAGTTGTGGATCAAAACCAATGACTCAACGATTACTTGGCCAGATGCTGAGATCACTTTCTGGCCCACAAAAACTCTCCACCCACTGGTATTTCAAATTGATTCCTTTATTGTTTTAAAAGTAC
>CABFOQ010052328.1:9697-21976 GCA_900660455.1 Gephyroberyx darwinii
CCAATAACCGAGCTGCTTCTGATTCCACGACTCGTTCACAAGCCCTGGTTCGCTTGCAGTTGGGCAGTGTGAACCTCAAATGAACCAAAGAAAATAAACTGTAGATGTGATCCCACGCTTCACTTTCTCATGCACTGGAAAGAGTGGATGATAGATTCCGATTATACTTTCAGGGCCAAGAACGGATCTTTATGGATGGCTGGTTACCTGCCAAAGTGCATCAGCTGGTGTTAATGTCCCACTGTGAAAAAGCAAAACATTTTTTAAACTAAGTGGTATTTCCCTTTCAGCCAGATCAATAGGCATGTCCAGACTTGTCATCCTTATCCTTTGTTAGAATTGCCAGAGCAGCCAATGGGGTTGGTTGCCCCACGTAGAGATCAATCCAATATCTGCTGTTAAGGCAAAAATGCTCCTGGCTCGTCGTTTTCTCTGACCAGAATTCAGACATCTTGGAATATTGTATGCAGTGAAAAAGGCCTGGCATACATTTTGGTTTAGTCACACTTGTCACAGTGTTTTAGAGGAGAATAACTCCCCTATTTTAAATTATTTTGGTTGGTATGGTGACATTTGGACAGTCGGGTTTGGCTCTGTACTAATCCGGATACCACGACCATGGAGGTTCAAGTGCATTAAGTCAGCTTTAATTTAAGGGTATTTACATCGATTAAAAACAGTTAAAAAGCCGCACCAGTTTTTTTGCACAGTGTTCCCATTTCAAGATGCCAAAGTATATAGACAAAAAAAAAATATTACATTAAATAAAAGTTATTTGTAGGTCACTGAACGTTCTTAACATGCAATGCCTGACAAAAGCCTGAACACCATATACACCAACACATTTTCTGGTGCTCGTCAACGCTCATGTCTTTTTCATGTCATTTTTCAAATATATCCCTAGGAATCCTAACCCCAATTTATTCGCTTTTAGTGAAGTAATTGTGAGGACTGGGTTCATGAGCACAGACAACTGTGCTTTTTGTATACAAGAAGTGATTCGTCCTATGTGTAACCTTGAGCTTTCATCAAGCTGAGGTCGAATGTCATCTGGAATTAAATCAGCTCACAGAATTAAAAACGTGTGCATTTGTGAATCTTCTCACTGAAAGCAAAGAGGAGGCCTTCCAAATTTGCGAACAGTGAAGCGGTTTGGTGCAGCACACTGTTTGTTATCTGACTGTAGAGACGGGGAGGACGGAGCTCTGCTCGTTGCAGACCCTCTTCAGCGGTGGGGCTCCAGAGAAATCCTCCTCTTCCTGCTGGGAGAAGAAGAGCAGGACTTTATCTGGCTTCAGCAGCAGCACGTCGCTCTTGACATTAGACAGGGCAAACAAACGCTACATGAATCTTTACAGCATACTTTGCAGCTGTAAGTTCATATGGCTTTTACAGGAAATGTAGAGGCTGAAACTGCTGAAACTGCTATTAATAAAGAAGAAGAGATTAAAAAAGAAGAAAAAGGACACCAAGAGATTAAATGTTAAGGGACGTGAAGTCAGTTGGCATTTAGTAAAGCAGATAGGATGTATATTGTGTGTTGAGTGAGCATGCAGCACCAAGAAGCCTGTCCTATCATACATGGATTTAAGACATTTAAATACTTGCGAGGCCTTAAATATACATTATTTATCTGAAGATTTTTTCAGCTTTACCTGAGCTGTGATGGGCACAAGGTCCTCTTTGATCAGTGTTGGAGGTTCATCAGCTAGTTCACAAGGCAATGCTCGTTCTGAAAAAGAAAAAAAAAAGGTGAGCATAAAAGCTTTCATTTAATCGTGGCTTTTACTATGAAAGACTTTTTTACTCATTGAAAGATGTGTCATTATATCTGTATGGAACAAAAGGCAATTTCTATGAAATTTCGGGGAATTTCTGTTAGATATTATTAATCTGTGATGGTCAATACGTTCCAGGAGTTATTTTGTGATGTGTTTTTGGTGTACCCACTTTCCTGCAAACTGCCTCATCTACTTCTACGTCAGTTGGTGATTTCCTATGTTTCCCAGAATGCCTTTCAACAACCCCCAGAAAAAGGGTATGAACGTGTGCTTGTGTTGTTCAGCATCTCTCCACTGGTCCCCAGTTAAATACAGAATTAAATAGATTCTGTATTTAATAGATCATGTTTAAAGCTCAGTTAGGTCTGGCGCCTTGCTACATTACTGACCCATTAGTTCCCTATGAGCCAGAGTCCAGCCTAAGATCCTAAGTTACTGGGTCAGATTTTCTGTTCCATGGCTGTTCTACACATTCATTCCGGGCGCCGCGCAAGTGGCAGCCTGTTGCAGCAGCTCCCGTCTCTTTGTTGTTTGTATTTATCTTATTTTTTTTTCACAACTTTTTGTACTTCTTTTTTATTTATCTACCTACCTACCTACCTACCTACCTACCTACCGACCGTACTTGTTCTCACTAAATATCTAAGGTTGGGGGTGTCGTTTTAATTTACTGTTTCATAATGTGGGTGTTGTGCCAATGATAAAGTAACAACCGTTCAAGTTTCTATGTGATACGATGATAGTAAGCCAACTAGCTCTCGTTAGCAGGCTAACGTAGCTCTAATAACACTATGCCATCAAGAGCCTCAACGTATGCAATGGGGATTGTTCCTATTCAGCTGTTGGTACACAACAGCTCCCATTGTGGTGGGTGTAGGAGAATTCCTATATCTTATTTCTAGGGTCTAGGACAATTCATTCAACACTTATAAACAGTCAATGAATTCTGTTGGGCCATAAAATCCCTTTCCCATTTATTCTCTCTGGAATAGCTCCAGATTTTACACCTTTATAGCATTAGATTCAAGTAATAGTTTGGGGGTTTTAGCTATTGGTAGGATGTCACGTTGCTAAATGTTGATTGGACAATGCTAGAGCTTATGCATTAAAGATATGAATTTTTACAATCATTAGTGTACTCCTTTAGAAGACTACAAAAGGTGCCTACAGTAAGACGACAAAGAAGGTAGACATCTCACCCTCCAGGGTCTCCTCTCCCAATGTGGGGGGCTGGGAGTTGTCTGTGCGGTACTGGGAAGCATTCAGTGGGCTGACTGGTTCGCTGGGCTGGGGGCTGGAAGTACTACTGGTGTCCACTTTGGGCTGGTACATGTCTGACAGGGAGCTCTGGTTGCTGGTCTCATCTGAGGAGGGACAAGGAAAAGGAAAAGGCTTGGCATCAACAGCAAATTCACAGTTGGACCACAACAATGCCTGGATTGTCCTACGATGGCACCCCCGCGCAACCACTCAACCCTGTACAATGCGCATCTGCCCTGTACTGTACTAAGTACTTACCCAGCAAAGTGCCCAGCCCATCAGAAATGTTAAGCCAAGCACACTACAGGATTGTCAAAAATGTAAGATTGCTGTACAACTCACAATGAAATGAAAAATGACCGTTTCACTTTATTAGCCAATTCTCCATATCATAACATAGACCTATTTAATCACACATTTTTACTTTCTCGTATATTTATACCAAAGTCCCATTGCTTCCTGGAAAATTATGTATTTTTAGTGGTTGCTTCTTGGCGTACATAAAAATTCAAAACAATAATACCATAACAGATTTTTTTATTTATTTTTTGAACCCCCTACCCACCCGAAGTTACATGAGTGGCAACAAGGTACAGCGGTGCATTTTTGGATCCTCCTCCCCAAAGACGCTGTTTCTTTCTCCTAAGACTCCATAGGTGCATAGCTGGAATTTGTGACAAAGATTATGTGCAAAGCATTTCACGTTGGATTGCTTCACCAACTACACCCAGCATGCAACAGGCTTCACTGCCTTTCTCTTTCCATGTTTGGTCCAACCCACCCACTTTTGAACAGTCCCTCCCCGCCCTATGCCCGGCCCAAACATCCTGGTCCAAGAAATGTGTCAGATTTCGGAAGCAAGACACCATTGAAATGCTGTTTCCTGATGAGATCAAATGACCTTCTTTCCTGTAGTGTTTTTTGTCTGGTAAAGTAGCAGTGGCACACTAAAAATCTTGAGCTTGAGAATTAAGCGCATCTCGCATCCATTTGTGCTGAAAAAGAAATTAAAAAGAGGGTTAGATGCTGAATTTGGAGGAGAGAATGGTTGGGGAGATGCTGGCAGCGTGGTTTTCTGCCTCTTTTGCACCTAACTTATCTTTACATATCTCACACAAGGAGTGTTGCAGACAAAATAAAAAAATTTCCAGATGTCTGAGACAGCTCAAAGACTGTCAGACTGCCTCTCTGATCAGCTCAAACTTACCGAGCTTTCGTGACGGCTGAGGGGGCTCCAAGATGGAGATTTTTGTCTCAGATCACAAAAACTTGTCTGGGACAGCTAAATCAAGTGGTGTAGTGTGCATCCAATTTTAGGCAAGCAAGACTAAAAATTGATCAGTGTACAACTAGCGAAGATAGCTGAGACAGTATGCCAATTTGTATGAGAGAACAAAACTACAATTAAATTACGAATTAATCTAAATTCAAAAGAGGAGCTTTCAGGTTGTCCTTGGTGGTCTGCAGCAACAGAAGTTTTTTATTTTAATCCAGCCAACAATTTTCTCAGTAGGTCAAAAGATATGGTGGCGGGATGAACTTCTGATTTAGTTTTACCGCATTTGGTTTGTTGTTGCCCCCTGTATTCAGTTTGATGAATTTTTTATGGGCCTCCCCTACAGCTGCCCCTTATAACCACCCAGGCTCAACCAGCTCTACCTCTCCAAATGATGGGTGTGCAGTACAAACCACTTGCCTTCGATAGAGCAAGGTCAAAACAAGAATAAAGATTGATATTGGTATTGAAAGAAAGAGGAAACCTGAAATGAAAGGGATTAAAACTGATGTTGGCCATTTTTTCCGAGACAGGTAAATGCAGTTTACAATATCAGACGTTTTTTATCTGGACTAGGCATGGGACGATATGAAAATTTCATGTCACGATTATCCTGGCCAAAATAATTGCGATTCACGATATTATCCCGATAATCATCAAAATATGCTTAAAACTCTTAAAATAGCACTAAAACTTACTGGGATCACTTTACTTTGGCACTTTAGAGGCACTCTGGAGTCTGTGCTTTAAATAAATTAAAGTCCAACTGGCATTGTGGCGTAGAGTCAAACTGTACTACTTTGAACCTGTTTTAGTAAAAAAAACAAACCCTGAACAACACTGTGGCACTTTTCTGTCATCAAACAGTACTGCTGCCTTGTGGCCTAGACAGTGAGACGAACCATGGTCCTTTTCAAGATAGATTGAAGTGCAAAAATGTCAGCATGTTCACTTTTTCTGGCTTTAGTTGTGCTTGTAGAGTGAGAATGTGCCCACTCGCACTAAACACTCTCTCTGAAGGAACACTAGTTGCAGGTATGCATAGAAGCCTGCGTGCACAATATTCACGATTATTCCGATAATAGAAATTCACCACGATAAAATTATCTTGAGTGTTTTCAGATAAAATCGTATATCGTCCTATCCCTAATCTGGGCTACTGCTATCGCAGAAACTGGTATGAATCGAGGGCTTCGATTTGGTGTAGTTTATGTTGTCTTCTATATTTTATTTTGTAAATATATGTACAGTGCAGAGTAAATATATGTACTCAAACCTTACCTGGATACGAAAAAGGTATATCAATTTAAAACTGACACCGACTCTAGTATTCTATATATTAACACCTCTCTTACGATGCGTTAACTCGCTGACTGCTAATGTAAGCAATATTATGCATAGACAAGTCTTAGTCAGGGTTGATGCAGTGTGTGTGTGTTACCATGGAAGTCCATAAGAGTAGAGCGTGTGTTCTCTGATGGGGGGCTGTTGAAGCTGTTCATCTCCCTGACAGTCCCATCCAAAACCTTCTTGTCTTTCTGCGGTAGACAGGGAGGCAAACCAAGTGAACACAGCTGATAAAACGTCTGAAAGATACAAGCAATCACATCACTGAAAATAAAGCCATAATGATTAGGTTACCTCCTTAGCATCCACCACAGGCACCCATTTGAAGATCTTCAAAGATGTGTCTCCAACAGTTACCCATTTCTTCTCCCTGTAAATACATAGTTGTTCCACACTGTAGATAAAAACTGACATTACAGCTGCACAAATTAATTTCTGGTGTCAGGTATGAACACTCGTGGAAAATCTTGGGATTGACGACTTGAAACTTATGCTGCATTCCAAAAAGTGGTACACAATGTGGTACACGGTTTAACATATAAATTTGAAATGTAATGTTACACAGCTGCTAACATTCAATGCTAACTAGCTAGCCAACGTTGCTAAATATCATTGACATTGACAACATTTTCTCCCCGCTTTGCAGTGGTCTCTTAGCAGTGACAGCCAAATAGGTTTGTGTAGGGTGTGCGCAAGATCCATCAAGTTAAAGACTTCTGAAGAACTTTTCAATTAGAATTAAATACAAAACCAAATTCCCAGGTACAATGAAAACAGCAGTAGACCTATCAGAATACAGGTGTGTGTGGCTGGGCTGATTTCTCACTGGAAAAAAAAAAACATTTTTAAGATCACAACACTGAATTCAAGATCTACTGAAGCCTTGACTTTAGATAGTATGATTTAAGTAATTGTAATACTTTTTCAGCACGTGCAGACACCCTGCTGTGTCTATGAAAACCCAATCTTATTTTAGATGGTTCGACAGTGCAAAAGTTAGACAAACTGTTGTGAGGCCAAGAAGTAAATAAGGGGGGAAGAAAATACGTGGAGGCTGCCAAGTAAATTGGCATTCATCTCTTTGTTCAAGTTGTTACCAAGTAGAAAAAAAACAAAGCGCACAGTCTCTAAAACTTAGTGAAAACTTTTGGACAGATAATGTACGTTTCTTGATGTGCCAAAGTGACATGACTGTTATCTCTGGTCTGTTTAAAACAAACAGCTCCTCCGGTCATGGCGGTTGGTTGGAGGACAGCCGTCGCAACATGTTGCTTTCTCTCCCGGCTTTAACTTCGCCTGCTGTTGTTTACTGGGCCCGGTGTGAGAAATTGGTACCGGACTACCGCTGTTCCTTCCTACACTGAACCCGGCCGATCCCCTTTCCTCCTCCAGAGGAACAGGAAAAGAGTTGTAATTTTGGACTAATGTCATTTAGTCCTTGTAAAGGAACAGGGCTTACCTCCTGTTCCCATTGGCTGCATTGCCCGCCCATCACTGTCATTGTGCGAACGCTTACTTAGGGTAGGAATGCTTCTAGATAAGTCCTGTGCTAAAACAGAGCTGCGCTCACCATCTGCGGACCCGCTCAATGGCGGCCATCACCTTCTTCATGTCATCTTTGGCGCGGCTCCGCGTCTCGGCTCGAGCAGAGCGACCGGACATGTTGGCTGGTTTTGGTTTAAGCTCGAGACTTCTCCGCTCTCCTTCGACTTCAGCTGGTCCAACTCCTAATCTCGCGAGAGTTCTGATGCCGAATTACTTTTTTTTATTCAAATTATTTTTTAAATTGTACAACAATCTCAAGCACTACAACCAGGCATATAGTGGAGTGTAAACCCAACTAGACTCACTTTACCCACTCTTTATTTGAGTAATATAGTTCACATTTTTAAGCTGGAAGAAATCTTTATAACAAAAATAGAAGTTCTTTAGAACTTTATAACATAAATTCATAGTATACATCATAAGTAGTATCTGAAAATATATATATATATTTTTACCTATATTGGTGGTTGTGATGGCTTATGATAATCACTAGTTACCTACCTTTTATTTTCTTCTAAATCTCCGATTAAGACAAAAACATCAAAGGTCCAAATGAAGCAATATCAGTGAACTGAAAAACTATTGCAATAATAGAAATGGAAATGTCATAAATTTACACACTTTGAATATTAGGGAAAATATCTTATTCACTGAGGCGTGGAAGAAAATAGCTTTCATTTTTAATTTCACTGGTGAAGATGTGATGGAATTGTGCGAGTTTATACTTGAAACAAATAGTGATGGGGATTCCGCTCACATACTTTATAGTGCGTTTCCGTCAGTCACCAGCAGGGGTCACTACACTGCAATAATCACAAGAGCACATAATTTTCATTTTAAAGATACTATTTAAACTTTTTATATACACTACTCCAAAAAGAGACCTAACGTCTACTTTTCTACTGTTATTTTATGTTTAATGTGACCTACTTAAGTGAGCAACCAGTTCCATGTGTACAAATTTGACCAGTAAAACGGATTGACTGATTATAGAACATTAAATTAAATGGGACATCAGACATTATATGGAAATTATGACATCTCATCTTTTACATAATTAAAGGTGGTAAAGTATTTTTTTTGATGCAAGTGACATATTTCCAAAATTAGATATTGTTCATCTTTTTTAGTATTACAAGCATAGCAACTGTAAATGCACTGATTTACATTTATTTGAAAACTCACAATACATGTAAAACCAACAACAAAGTTTGTCCATATGTTTAAGTCATTATAAAACAGTTACTTCTTGCATTCAGTGAGTTGTGGTAACTTTTTAATGTCTAATCTAACTAAAAACAGGAATCTAATAGAAACACAGTTGCAACATAGATCAGACAGACATTATAGGACATCAAATGGGAAATTAAGAAAAAGATCAAACTGAAACTGACTTTTCAGAAAAACACAATCTTTATTAAAACTGCATGCAAATTGCATGTCAAATGCAGGGCATTTACTGAGGTGAAGGCAGAGTTCAGGTTGCAAAAGATGCACAGAATAACAAAGTGGGTTTGACTTTAGTTTGACTCTTCAGTCTACAGGAGATGCCAACACAGTGTCCAGGGCGCTCTGAGCCTCTCTGATCTGCTGCTGCAGTCTCTGCTTCATGGCCTCATTCTGGGCCTTCTTCAGCATGTCTTGCATGTCCCTGATGGCTGCCCGGTAGCCTGGTGCGTTATGAAACACTCTGATGGCCCTGTCGCCGCTGCATACCAAGAAACGGCCGTTGATGTCGAACCGCAGGTCGGTGAGCTCCACGCTGTGGACGCCGTGCAGCTCCTCCTCCAGCTGACCGCTGGTGGCATTGTACATGGCCACGTTGCAGCCGTCGCTGATGGCCACAACCCGGCCATCGGGGGATAAGGCCACCCGGCTGCCTTCAGATGACTGACAGGGAACTGTCTTCAGCAGGTAGGGATCCTGCTGCTTCTTGTACTCGACATTTGTGTTCCACAGCTTCCACGTACCGTCTTTGGACACAGTCACCATCCTGGGGTAAATAAAATAAAAAGCTTTTTTCATTTAGTTCAATGGGGAACAGCTGCAAGGTGGATAGAAAACAGATGGAAAGCTTTTGAAAGGCGTGTCTTTTTTTTTTTAGGTCAGTTCAACTTTTTAGAGGAGACCACATGATCTGGACTTTTTTTAGTGAGATGACCAATCACAAGAAGAGGCAGGGTCAACAACAACCAGACAACCAGAAAATGGGGAAATTAAGGTATTGAAGTTGGTAGTAGTTGTTACTGTGACCATAAAGAGTCAGTATGGAGCAAATTGGCTGTGCTATGTCTCACATAGTAACTAGCTACTAATATTAGTGAACAGTACTGATATCCAACTGTCAAATTATGATCACACCCTAATGCTCAATACTGTAAGCAGAAAAGCCATGCGTTACCTGTGAGAGTCATTGGAAAAGGCGAAGCAGTGAACCCCGGCTGAATGGCCCTTCAGGTCGAAAGCTCGTGTCACCTCTCTAAACTCGCCTCCCTTCCCGAAGCAAACCTCCCAGACCTTCACATCAGGAGTGAAGCCACAGGATGCCACAAACCTGATCAGAGGAAGAAAAAACAAAAACAGTTGAAACTCTTCAGACAGATTTCATTTTTTAATCTTTCTGTTGCTTTGGGAAGAATAGTGTCATGATAAAAGTATTTGAACTTGAGACAACACTACTGAAATAATCATTTAAAAAAAAAAAAAAAACGACAACACTGGACTGGACCTTTAACGATTTAGTGTCATAAGAGTATCCACACGTCACAGAGGTCAAAGTTACATGAATCAGAGAGTCTTTAATAAACAGTGCTCCACATTCAATTATGTTATAATTTAACTACATGTTCTTGGAGAAAAAAACAAGGAGACAATGATTAATTTTAAGTGTCAACAAAATAGTTGAATTGCTTGTTCAGCTAATGACTGATTATTTTGTCTTCATGGATAGATGGATATTTTTTCATTTACCTATAAGATCTGATTGTAACTATCCTTCTTGCCATTTGGCAGAGCACCTATGTAGAAACCTGGTTTGAATGCAAGAGGAAATTAACAGTAAGTTAATTATTTCAGACAATTACACCAAAGAATCCACAGACCATTATACATCCATGTTTCTTTTTACTCTCTCGGTTTTACCATTGCTGTATTTACAAAATTAGATATTGTCCATTCTGTAATTTATAAACCCCTCATAATTGCATTCAGTTGGTTGTAATAGATTTAATGTCCTATTTTTATTTTTATTTTGCACGATTATAAAGATGGGCACAAGGTGTTCACATTCTTGTGAACACAATAACTTGGATAATAACTCAAGAACACAGATAAAAAGATGCGGGTGACATAAAAGCATTCAGGACCAATGTTCCCTCTAAGCTGTATGCATTCTTAACATTTCAACACATTATCATTTACTCTTGTGTATTAAGTCACATTAATATTTAATATATAAAAACAAGTGCCCTAAGTTTTAATTGGGTCTATAATCAGGGCTTGAAATTACAGTACTGAGGTATACTAGAAAAGAGTATCCCACTTTATCAAACCTACTGTCCCACTTTATCAAATGCTGAAATTAAATGTGGCTCTGCGTACACTGCATACAAATGGGTGTGTCGTGCCTCCTGCAAATATTATAAATATGTGGAACCTTCATATTTCATTGGGCAAGGTCTTGAGTAATTCAGACAGGTATCATGTGATGGGCTTTTAAGTTGGGTAGAGGTTGATAGTTGTCACAGTACTCAGAAATGGAAAAAGTGGCCCACCTTTGCTGAATTCACCCCCAAATGGTAATTTGATAGACGCCGTGATTTATTTCTACAAGACACTTGAAACATAGGAAGGCAAGATCTAAGTCTAAAAAAAAGAGGGTTTTCAGTGTTGAAGGGATTGGACTGACCTGCCGCATGGGGAGATCGCAGCATAAGAATTGGTTATCTGGTTTGTGTTGATAGAGGCCAGTACCTCTCCTTTCAGGTCCCAGATGTGGATGCTGGTGTCGGTGGAGGCGCTCATGATGAACTTGCCTGCAGAAAGGAAACCCAACATCATTCTACCTCAGCTCTACAAGTTTGTCAGGCCGGGGACACACTACTTATACAAATCATTAATTTCAAAAACCTTAAATTGGTTATCAACGAGATCCTGTTTTTGTTTTTTAAATTTTGTCTCCATCGTTGGTGCTAAGCGGTTATTACTGCAGTGTTTTTGCAAGTGTACACGGGTTATGTATACTGAAACTCCAAAACCCAAATGAACGACTCGTTCAACTGCGGGCACAGTAACTGCAGGCTGTCGAGCAGCATGTCCGGCCTTTGATACCGCTGGCAATTCAAGTTGAGTTTGAGTATTCAGTTACGCCTAAAGAAATAAGCTTGCAATGCTTATATTGCCAGTGGTTCTATGGCTCACTGTAGTCTGTACTTTGATCATTTACAGAAGCCGTTTGTCTCAGTTCAGGCTTGAGAGAGCATGGCTTGCTTAACGCTTGCTTGAGAGTGAGTGGGCAGGGAGAAGATGACTAGCCAAACCACTGGAAGAGCTGCTGTCGGACTAGTTCAATGAGCTCTGATGGGAAACTCGGAGTGGGAGGTTCAATTGACTTGTACCTGTACATACCACTGCAGACTCAGTAAGATGCATGAAACTACTGCTTCATAACGAAATGAGAGCGAGACAAAAAGTGTTCCAACCCATGATTTGTATGCAGTGTTCTCACACTAAAATGTGAACCACCAAATATTTATCCATCCATTTATCGGTTTCTTCCTTTTGAGAAATGCTTAAAGATAAAGAGACCTACTGCAAAATTAATTGATGATGGAAAATAAAATGGATATATCCTTTACTTGTACGTTTGGCTCCTGTCTAGTTCAATTCTGTTTCACTGTCTAAGTTTCATATTGGTTGATCATAACAGAGGAAAATCCCATTAAGACACTTAAAATTCCCTTGCTAGAATAATCATCATCGATAATCAATCAAAAAACTGTCAAATCAATAGCATTCAGTCAAAATGATTAAAGATACTGTTTTATGCCTTTAATTTTCCAACAATAGCCT
>CABFOQ010052328.1:23235-39345 GCA_900660455.1 Gephyroberyx darwinii
GGGGGGGGGGATAGAATATAAGCACACAAATAGAATATAAAATGGGCAATAAAAGGAAGAGGATATTGGTGGTTTGGTGCCTAGAAAAATAAAGAAAATAGTGGTGGAGATTCTGCATCTGGCGTTACAATGATGTGGAGCTGCTAGAAGAGAGTTTTGCTTGTTTTGGAGTTTTGCTTCCCTCAGGAAAAAATGTTGCCATCCTGTTGACTGACTGAAATTACTGATGTGAATGGGCAAAATCAAATTACTGACCTTCCCTGGTAATGCTAACACCGTCCCGAGAGGGCTATGGTGATATTGGCTAAAAACATGGCCTTCATGATCCTACAGCAGAATTGAAGATGAGCTGGCAAAGAGCATTAAGATAATAGAATATTGTCTTGAATCCTTAAGTTAGTTTGCTTCTATCTGTTCAGTGTAGGCAAGGGTGGAAAAAATTATTACAGTTTAGTTACAATTTCTCTCATTACTGCAATTGAGTAGTTTTTTTGTGTACTTGTATTTTTAAGTATGTTTTGACTGTGTTTACTTAGCAACATTATAAATCACTTTAAAGTACAAATGTTGTAGTCTTTCCATAAGCATTGCATTAGAAACCAGACACTGGTAAATTATGGAGCCGTTAGCAGTGAACGACAAGAGTAATCTGGTTTTACTTTGTTTATGCACTTTATTTTGTAAAGCTTTACTTTTAATTTAAAGATGCCTTACTCTTGAACTCTTAGTCCTCTCATTAATTTTGTGTTGCATGGAAAATATTAGTTTTTTAATGTAACTCAGGAACGTTTACTCATTTTAAACAAGCTACTTTTTATTTTTAACATTTAATTCTATCAATTCTATTTAAGTAAAATTTTGGAAAATAACGGCATTTCTACTCAAGTAGAATGTTTTACTGCTCTTTTTCGTTCTCTTTTAGCCCACTCCTGAGTGTTGGTGGCTTAGTTATAGAAATACAGGTAACTGGTAACTACAGGCCCAACATAGTAAAGAGAGAGATCTCCCATTCCCCGGCTCCCAAAACCAGTCGCTGACACAGCATTACACAAGAAAAAGCATTTATTTGTCTTGTGTTGGTACATATGGAGTACCAAGCTTCAGGGTGAGCCTATTGCCCAACACAACAACAAAAGTCTAGCTAAAATTAACATTAACTAATCTGGGGCGACCCAATCCTACTGCTCCTTGATTGCGGCTATATACAATATATACAATAGGCTAAGGTATACAACATTTCATCGCCAGTGTCTAAACCACTGCGGGAAAACACTAAGAAACGAAGAACAAAGGGTTGAGAGCCGGCGTCGGAGAGATCCACTCTGCTTGCAGATCAGCTGGCTCCTGATTATATCGACAGCTTCAACATCCAGCCAGTCACACCAACGTCCACTCCCACGTCCCAGCCAATCAGCTGTCAATCAAGCTGGTACCTGTCAAAACACACTACACACAGAAAACAATCACGACCAGCGGTCGTAACACTGCCAAAATAAAGAAAAACGCCAGCAGTGTCACAATAGGGTGTGAGGCTACTTGAAGCAGCTCGAGGAGCTTTTTATACACCTTGGTATACTGTGTCAGGAACACTGTGACAGAACTGTCTGAGATTTTTGTTTGGCCCTTCTTTGTGTTTTGCCATTCCTAGCAATGTGGCGATTATAAGAAATCTCTCTGGATGGACGTCATATACAGTTGCTACTTTTGAATGACCTTCACTCCTCCACAAATGGCACCTAAAATATGGTCTGATCTTCATCTAAGTCATAACAATAGATGCATATACATATACAGGAATACAGGTAATTCAAAAGGGTTCACAAACTTTCTCACAGCTGTAAATACTTCATGTAGATGGGCTGAAAGAGTAGGCGGTCAAGCATAGGCCTACTTTTTGTTATTGATAGTTTTTCATTCATACAAATATTCAACATTATTACTGAGTCCTCATTGTGTGTATCGTGCACCTATAATTATGCAAACTTCTGAATCATATTTATTATGCAGTTTGATCTGCAGAGATCCACAGTGCCCCCAGAATGATTGGCAACCTTAGTGAAGATGAGCCAAAAAGGCTGCAGAAAGCAAACAACACAAGTAATGAACTATATTCTGTGTTCTGAAGATCCAAACTATTTTAGTGAAGTGAAATAGGGACAGCACAAGGCGGCATGCGCTCTGTCCACCCCACTGAGGAAGCATTTGGCAAAGAGGTGGTTCTGTTTACTAGTAGGCTAAAGGCTACGAGCATCACCACAATCAGGCAAAAGACATAGAGACTATAGGAAAGCGGGTACTTACATGCCACTTGGTAGAGCAGTAAGGCCTGTCCATATCAAACATTTCTTGGTCTAAATGAATAAGATCTCTGCAGTCGACAACACAGAGGTAGCTCCAGTCAGCAGTATTGCCTGTTTTGGCCGATCACAAGTATTGGGGATTCTTTTAAGGATACAGATCCGATTATGAAAAAAGTGACCGGACCAACCCTAGTTGTTTATGCTTTGAAGTGATACTACTATTAAGATGGATGCATACAGATTATTGTTAATATCTCGTGAGATGTCTGTCCTTGACACTTCCGAACATCATAATCCAACACACAAGGATCATCGCCTAATCTTTGAACATTTCTTCCATAGTTCTTGATCCCTCACAGCCTTAAATCTTTAGAATTCCCATGTGGGCTTACACATTGCCACTTGTGATTGTATTCTTAGCCATTTACCTTTTTGCTTGACCTAAACTGCTCCATATCAAAGGAACCACCCAAACCCTTGATTTACTCAGTTGTTTCCTTCTTGGCAGTTATCTACATGTTGAATTTTAAACTAAATGCATCATTCCTTCCAGCATGCTCGAGTCAGTGGCCAGTCTAATGAAGAAAACCAAGAAAGGGCAGACTGCAGAGACCAATGCTTTCCAACAGCTGTTTCTGTTGGTTGGAATCCACCTCTTCAAGGTACAGCTTGCCCTGCTCAGCAGCACTGCTAACAGGGACAGTGAACAAAAGGCACTGCTTTGTAGTGATGGGCATTAGCGGAAATCTTCAAAATATTGTCACACAATGTATGACTTGCATGCATTGTTGAGAGAAATGTTTAATTTCCTGTTCATTTGCACTACCTTTGCTAACACGTGTTCAAGGAGAATTCCGGTATTTTTAAACCTGGGCGCTCTACTACTCCAAAATCGTCATTGATACCACAAAGTAGGTCCAAAAACTTTAGCAATTGCTCCGTTAGTGCACGCGATCAAACTACGAAATTCACCTTTGTTTATCCAGAAAACCTCATTCAAGGAGAAGTATTGCTCTAAAGTCTCTAAGAGAGGGAGAGTTGTTGCAGGAAGAGTATGTATGAACGTGAGTCTGAGAGATAGAGATATTTTTAAATCAGTCTCAACTCAGTCGCCATTATCCTGCCATGCTTTCTTGTGTAACGAATGTTACCAATGCCAGGTCAACACAATAATTTAGCTAATAAAATTACCTCCACTCTGTCTGCAGCAGGTATCTCCACTCTTGGAACAGCATTTTTCTTTAGGTAAAAGTGCTTTGGGATAGCGTTTCTTCTCCTCTGTGGCTGGCAGTAGTCGTCCCGGTCAAAATGGTCACTGCAGACCCGATGGTCTGCCAGGCGCAGTGTTTGGACCGGAGTGTTAGCATCCATTTGTAGCACAACTAGCCACAACTTCAGTGTTTCCATATCCGACAAAGGTAGTCCGTGAAAGCTGCGTGAAGTATTCCTCGACATTTTGTTGGCACAATTTGAAAATGCACAAAAAACAAACCATTGTTGTTGTTTTTTCCTTTGGAAAAAAAAAACAAAACTCGAAGCTCCGCTTTCTGTACTCCAACACAACAAACTCCTCTCTCCAACTTGGACTCACGTTTGTACCGTCCTCTTCCTGCAACAACTCTCCCTCTCGTGAGATTTCAGAGTGAGACTTTGGTTTTCTGGATAAACAAAGGTGAATTTCTGTAGTGATCCTTTCTGTAATGTTGTCAGACACTTGTCAGACACACGATTAAAAATATGTGCCGGTCAGTGGCAAAAACAAGCACTTTTAGTGGACGTAGTTTGATCGTGCGCACCTGCCCCTACAGATTATATTGCAGCCCATTTCGCAACTGCCGGCTGAGGCGATCTAACGGAGCAATTGCTAAAGTTTTTGGACCTACTTTGCGGTATCAATGACAATTTTGGAGTAGTAGAGCCCAGGTTTAAAAATACCGGAATTCTGGTGCACGTTTCTCAGAAACTGACACAGACATGAAAACTTGCTGAATGTCTTCCTTCCTAATTTTCTACATCCTGAACATTCTCCTAAATGTTGTTTGTTGAACATGGAAGGCCCCGGAGGAGCTGGTGGACATCATGAAGGACCTCCAGAACTGCATGGCGAAAGCCCAAGAGAAGAAGGTCAAGAAGAAAAAGAAGCAGCAAGGTAAAGCTTCAGATATTAGCCTTGATGATGTTACCACATCATCAAGCCATGATGTTACCACCTCATTAGATGAAGTACCAGTGGAGGAAGCCAGCCACTATTATGTTTTAACTGGGATTATGTTGACATTGTTGAATGAAGATAAACTGAACCAAACCAAGCTCAGAGTGATTACATATCATCATATCTCTGCACTATGAGAAACACTGTCATCTTGTGTGTTTAATGCGTCTTGTGTATTTCCCAATTTCTTGAATCTTAAAGGCGTTGGGAAAGCTGCACTTGGCAAGATTTTTATGTAAAAATCCAGTCTGACCAGCCTGATTCACAAAGACACTTTACGCTAAAATAACGACTTACAAATGATCTGATGTGATATATTGCAGCAGTTCATGTAACAAGACAGATAAACATGAAGAGATTTGCGGAAACACAACAAGGTAAAAATTCCATCCTCAGATATTCTTAAACTGCTATATATCATCAATCTGTGATGTTCAGTGCGGGAGTTATTTTGTGAGGACGTTTTATAATTTACCTTGTAGTTATATCCACTTGCCATCAACCTGCCTCATCTTCTTCAACTTTCGTGATTTTTGTAAATGTCATGAATTGACCTACATCTTAAAGCTGAGAATGAGATGAGGAGGATTGATTAGAAAGTGCTTTCATTATGATGTGGTGTATCTTGCTGTGTAATGAGGCACAGTGGCTGTTGGCAAGCAACATAAACCTTCTATTTCTCTAACTTATTCACCCAAGTTAACACCAGTCATTTTAATCTCTGCTCCATTAATTGAGCTATTGAACAAAGAATTGTTTAGGACACACCAGGAGAAGCTGTATTCTGTACGAAATCCAGCCATCTTATCAGCCCAAATAAAATGGGCAGTATACTTGTTGCCGAAACAATTTTTGGCAGGTTCTTATGGACAAAAGTGTGCAGATGTTTGCAGAGAAAGAGAAGCACTGCATTGGCTTCAGCCTCCGCAGTGTGCACAGACTTGCTGGCCGAAAAAGTAACATCTCATACTAAACTCTCGCCGTCTTGTCTCCTGGTTTGATTTAGTGGATGAACTTACCATCTCCTTTTTCTTCTTCTTTTCTGCGTATTCTGCAAATTTCTGGATTCTCTGCGTTACAATTGCCTCTTCATCTTCATTTGCCTCCACTGGTGGTGCATGTAAATAAAGGAAATAAAACTGCATTAATCCTACGCAAATTTCTCTTTGATGCTAATTGTGGCGCCAAAGATTCACCATATTTGCCCAAATTAAATTCTTGTGTCAGGTAGGGAAATGACAGGAAGTGACAAAACAACACTGGAAAAAACATGTTCAATGAGCCTCTTTAAAAGAATCATCCAAGGTATCAAGTTACCTCAAGACATTTCCACATTAGATCTTTTGCCTCTCTCATCCCTTTGGTATCCTTGTTCTAAAGCGATCACAGGCTGAGAGCCTTGATAAGCATGCAAGCATTATTTCTGGCTATTAGAAGTCCTCAATTTAAAGCATTACCTCTCACTGCCATTTGGGGAAAAAAGAAAAAAAGGTTATTTTGTTTCGATAGTATATTCTTTCATTTTGCCCCAGCACTTTGATAAAGTATCTGGATGTGCTTTTCTCCCTCCCGCAGCCAAAGAGGAGGATGAGCCCCACTGGGTGGAGGTGATTGTGGATATCTTGTTGTCCCTGCTGTCCCAACCTAGCCGACACATCAGACAGGTCTGCAGGACAGTCTTCTCCTCCATCTGCCCCCATGTTACTGCAACAGCCCTCACCGCCATCCTGGATGTAAGTAATACATAATTATGATCCTTCAGCCGCCAATCATAATCGTCCGATAGAGATTCTAAACGGGTCATTGGTGATCGGCCAATGTATGTAAATGAAAGGGTGCTCAATCAGCAGTGTCTCCATAATGCACTTAATTCTCAAGTGCCATTTGATTTGAATATGGGACCATCACGGGCCCATCCGTTCTGGCCCTTCAGTTTTTAGCTGCGACCAGCAGATAGTAGTATACAGTCATACTTGAAAATTTGTGAAGCCTATAATTTGTATCTAAACCTTAAATCTCAATAGATAATCTTTAAAAGATCTTATTTTTGCACCTGCACTAGTTCCCTTTAAACTATTTTGATTTTACAACATATAGAATTTCCTCTAAACACATATGAAATTGGTAAATATAGATTAAACATCTCCATCTCCATCCTCTGAATTGTTGAACTGCCTAAGTAATATAAGCACTTACAGCTTACAGCTTTGGACCAAGGTGTTGAGATGAGCCTTAAGCACCTGAAATAAGCCCCATATAAGCCCAATTGAAGATCCAAAAAGGACCTAATAGGACCTATGGATCAGTTTCATGATCAGCTGATCACACTGTTACTCAATCAAGAATCAAAATCACCAAAGGATCAATGCTTCCCTTGAAATAAGAAAATATTGTCAGCCAACACTTTGAATATAGCTGAGCTGTCTCAAAGACAGCAGTGGTGGTCTGGCACAGGTGATTTAGTCAGTCCCTATTGCCTGCTAGTATTATAAGTGAATGTAATGATTGGTGTGGTTGGGTAGGTTTTGGACTCAGACAAGGATGAGGAGGAGAGTGCTGTGGTGGTCACTGATGACAAGGACAACAAAACCCAGAAGAAACCAGAGCAGGAGGAAGATGAGAACATGGAGGTCAGTTCTCTGACATGGGCACAACTCTGATAATCTGTACAGATTCCACTTGGAACCAAATGTGCATCTTTACAAATGTTCTGGCTCTTATACTGTTTGAGGAGATTTGTAAACACAAGTTTCTGAACACATCTTTGTGAGAAGGATGTTGATTGATCTTGTCTGTGGCTTTGGCTATCCCAGGGGGAAGAGTCTGATGGGTCAGATGCTGACTCAGAGGAGGAGGATGAAGATGATGAAGCAATGGAGGAGGAGGAGGTGGACGAGAACTTCCGTCTGGAGCTGACGAAGGTCCTCCAGCAGCAGAACGCCTTGGTGGGTACTTCAGGGTTATAGCAGTAACTTATATTATAGTATATATTGTATATAATATTTATTATATAGTCTATTATAACTGTTTGTGTCTAGTAACTGTCTGTGGCTGTAAAGAAGGTCATTATTTCATATATAATAGAATGATAACCTTAGATAAACCTTCAATCTTCATCAACATATCCCAACTAAAAGATGAGAACTCCTTCAATCAGTAACTTGTGGCACCTCATTTAGCAGCGATGACTTGGTGTAGAAATGCAGTATTGTATTCTATCGAAGGCTTTTGGGATAACAAAAATTCCTTCTACATATCCAGGCAACAGAGGAGGACGGCAGCGACGAAGACATGGATGACGAAGCCATGATGAAGCTGGACGAGAGCCTCTCAATGCTCTTCTCAGAGCAGAAGAAAAAGACCCAGGCCAAGAAAGACGAAAAGACCAGACTTCAGAAAGAGAAGACGCTGGTCCGAGAATTCAAGATCAAGGTAGCCCATTCTCATTAGTCTGTGTATTCTGACTTTTATTTATTTTGTTTTTAACATATTCAAATTGGATAATATTTCATAAAAATCTGTACATATCTGCATGTCTGGATACTTAGCGGATAAAGTGCATTTTCCTGTTTAATTCGGGAGGATAACTAAATAGTTGGTAATTCATTTGTACAAATTTTGATTGTTTTATCTACAAAATACTGTGCTCCACTAGCTCATCGGTCTTCCTCTGTCTGTGTGGTGGTTGTGGTCTGGTGTTTGTGGTGCAGGTGTTGGACCTGGTGGAGATGTTTGTGTCCCGGCAGGCCAGCAGTCCTCTGGTTCTGGGTCTGGTGGAACCTCTGTTGTCCATCATCGACAGAGGAATGAGCTCAGACAGTGACCAGCAGGAGCAGGACTTCCTCCGCCGAGCCGCAGATATCTTCAGGTAACGTACTTGAAAGTGGTAATCCTGAGGGTGGTGTCTCCATCTGCTCAGTGCTCATTGCTGGGGTGTTTCTACACTGCACTTCCCCGAGATCACCTGTCAATCAAACAATGTGTCCAGTACTGTGACATCTTTCCCCTTGGATTTTCTGTTATTTATCTGTAGTCTTTGCCTGTTCAGTTCATGGTGGCTATCGCTGCTCATGCTAACTACCCACTTTCAGTTTATTCCAAACACACCAGAAACATAAAATGCATCACTTCCTGTCTCCAGGATTTTTCTTAGGAAAGACTTATCTGACACCAGGTGTTAAGAACAATAAATTGAAATGCTTTCATGAATCCACCATAGATTGAATCACTATTGTATATGTATATCAGTCAGTGATGGAGAGTAACAAAACTGACATTTATTTATATGAAAATGTCAAAGTAAAGTAAATTGATATGTTGGCTATTTCTGTGCTGTTTCAGGAACAAGCTGTGCAGGTCCAAGGTTTACTGCAGGACCGCTGGCGACAGGCAGGGGGAGCTACATGACCTGCTGGCAAAACTGATGACCAAAGCCCAGAGACTGGCCGACTCCTCAGTCTGCCTCTACTACTTCAGGTTGGACTTATCTGTCTAATGACTGGACTCAACACCCACACACACCACACACTGTCTGAATGTAAGAATAGACAAAACTTTATTGATCCCTTAAGGAAAGTTGGGTTGTTGAAGCAACAAATAGTGGATAGGATACACCGTAGGGCAACCGACAATTGCAGCAGTAGAATGTATGAGTATAAGATTGAAAAGTATGAAAATATGAATTACAGCACCAGAGATTTGAGGTGTAAATGCACATGAAACAATTGACTGGCTTCATGTACTCTAATGTCACCCCTTTCAGATTAGTTTAGATGAATTTCCTGTCGGGAAATTGGGCCATTGCAGGAGCAAATGGGATATATCAGAGAAGAAAAGGATAGAAATCATGTAAATGGATGTTATATAAACATACTCAACCAACAATTCCATCAATCAGACATATATTAAGTGGAAATGTATGAATGAATTTCTGGATTCTAGCATTAACGGTGTAAAATAGCAGCAGAACACCCTGAGACAGAAAGAATGTGGAAGATGAGTGTATGCCTGCAGTCTCAAATGAGGTGTAAAATGTAAATATTGGATTTTGCTGCTGTTCAACTCCACATGCCCACCATGTTTCTAAGCTGATGAGACCATGTCATTGTACCCCTCCAGTGCCTCTCTGTACCTGGTGAAGGTGCTAAGAGGAGCTCCTCCTGCTGAGACCAAAGAGGACCAGACACCAGATAGATCTTCATCAGATGACGTATGGCTCTATACATTAATTTTACTGTCAACTCTATTTTCCTGCCTTCACACTATCAAATCAAATCTGATTTGAATGCTCATTCAAATTGAATGCTCTTTCTTACATAATCATGCTGAGCAACATAAAATAATGACTTTTAATCTTTAAGTTTCAGAAGGAAGTGTTTCAAAGTTTGGTGTCTAATGTGTAAAGGAAGCTCAACCCATTTCGTTTTCTGTCCAGCTGTGGTTCATGGGGAACGTTGATGTGGATCGGGTTTCCGCCATTTTTAAAGAGGCCCTGTGCTCCTTCATGAGCAGGAGGAAGAGCCCTCTGACTGTCCAGATGTTCAGCGACTTATTCACCAGATTCCCCGTGAGTACAGCATGTCCATATTCATGGCCTGACATTTTCTGCACATTATTTGCTAAGACTTCATTGTGAAGCATTTTCTAGGGAGAGGAAACGGTAACCAGTTCCTCTTGTGCAGTATACTGAGCTGCAGAATGACACCGGAACAAAACGACATATCAAACTTTCACGACATATCACTTTCTAATGATGACAAGGAACTTGCTTTCAGATTTGTATTTTGTGTTATTTCCAGGTCCTGTGCGTCAACCTGGTGGATACAGCAGTGCAACACATAACAGCCGGGGTTAGAGAACACCAACAGGTAAAAACAAACCAACACTCCAGCTGCACACAGCATCACACTCGCCCCGAAATAGAAACTCATTCGAAGGCGGCGTTGCATACAAATCTGTGCATGCTTGACGCCACTTTAATTTGTTTAATTTATTTACACTCGATGCATGAAGATGAAAGAGGCGACCTGGTTAAAGGTCGTCTCTTTCATCTTCTCAGGCTGGGAGTCATACACCCATCCAGGCCAACTTACCTTACCATAAATCAAATCACATTTTATTTGTATAGCCCTTAATCACCGTTACAGTCTCAAAGGGCTTCACAGTGCCCAAAGTGTGAAAACAATGAATGGTTAGTACACTTACACCACTGATTGCATTACAGTGAAGCAATAGAATTGTTTCAGTTGAATAAGCGGGTAGCCCCTTTTGCCCTCCTGTGAAAATGTGGCTGTAAGTCTGTGCTGGGGACTAGCTTTCCCCCATGGTAGCATCATCATGTTTTGACTGACACACAGTGCTAGTACAGTATTTTACTGGTTACATTGTTGTAATGTGTCATGAATAGTACATGCGCGTACACAAATAATCACAGCTATTTGCTCATGGGGACCACTACAATGAGGCTGCGTTATGATGACAACCATCCTAATACCCACAATGCTGTGATAACCTGTTCATTGCTGCTAGCTATATTTATACTAATTTCTCTAAATGAATGTGCTAATGATTTATTGATATTAAATTGATATACGTAGCTCCAACATTCCCTTTCCTGTCTAGTCTACTCTGTTAAACACACCTTTAGCAAATCAAATCAAATATAATCATATACAAAATAATGGAAACACTACAATGAAAAGGACTTATCTGTGAAGTAATTATGTCACAGTTACAAAGGCCACAATTGAGTCATTTTAAGTCGAATGCCCATTAGCAGTATGTGTCAGCTTTGGCAGAAGAGCTCTGGCAAAGGCCTAATCCACATTAGCTACTTGATATCCATATATTGTTAGGTGTTTCCATTATTTTGTCAACCCCTGTACATCTGTAAATCAAACATTCTATTTATTGTGTACACAGAGCCAGGCCTGTGTGTTGGTGTTGCGAGCACTGCAGAGCAGGGAGGTTCAACATTTGCTGTCTGGTGCTCACTGGGCGGACCTCTGTCTGAAGGTCGTAGGTCAGCTGGTGGAGGTAGGTCACTAAACCATCACATCACATCAAAGTCCACGAATCACTGTCTTTGTTTACCACAGGGTTTCCACTGGTCATGAGACGTGTATTCCAGACAGGAAATATCAGACTTCTTTTATATGGGTCTACAGGAATATAGTAGTATTTTCTAAATTGGTTCAGGAATTAATTGCATTATTTGGTGGGTTTTAGTCCAACTGGAGTGGAAACCAGACTGTTCACTCCTTTACAAAAACGACATTAAGAAACCAGGAAGGGAGGACATTTTTAGGTTCAGGGAAGCTTAGTTATAAACTTTTTGAAAAGTCACAGAATTTTACATCATGACTATAAATAAGGATTGGTCTTGTCTTCTGTCTTGTTTGATGCCTGTCATCCCCTTGCTTAGACTGAATAAAAGCCTTATTTAATTGCTTAAAAAAAACCTGGATGTATTGGCATTAACACTAGTGTCTACCTTCATTCAGAGTCTGAAGCAGGTTGGTCAAAATCAAAGCAAGGTGGTCCAGGAAAAGTTGGTCAAAGCCCTGGAGCTCTGTCAGTTCCTGGTCAAGCACATTCACCAGCAGGTAAGTGGTCTGGTAGTTTGAGGATAAAAGTAATTTGTGGGAGCTGGATCCAGCCACGATGTTGACGTCATTGCAGTCATGGTTCAGAGTCTTTGCCGACTGTTGTTTCTTATGGGTCTGTAATTTGCAGAAGTTGATGGTGGACCTCGAGCCCCTTCAGACAGTGCTGCAGTCCTTGACCGAAGTCCTCACTTTCAGGAAGACTGGGCAGCTTGAAGACACATACTGGAGTGTGATGAAACACTTTGGAGTCATGTGAGTTCTCATCCTGTCCAGATCAGCATTTTCTATTAGATGATGACCTTTACAGCTCTAGAGTTGTGATCAGTGATGTGGTACTTGAGATAGAAGTTGCTAGTAAGGTTGTGTCATTAAAAGGCTTCAACTGAAAACAGTTTGAAAATATTGAGTCTTATAGTCTAATATGACCGATTGTGGACAGTCCGAGAGATACATGCAAATCATGTATTTTGCGCTGGTATTGCTTTTCATAATTTAAGGAATTCACTAACTAAAGTAGAAGTAGATTAGACCAGTTGAGAGAACGTGGGTACAACTAAAAGGTAAATTACAACATTTCATCACAAAATACTCCTGGAATGCATTGAACATCACAGATTGGTGATATATAAGAGTGTAAGAGTATCCAAGGGTGGTTACCAAGCACTAATTAGGTACCAATGATGGAAAATAAACACATTTTGTGCTTGCCAGGCAGAACTGTTCATGAAACAAAATCATATTAATTGGGAAACAAGGAAGCACGGAATTCTGATTGGCCTTTCCCAGTCGATGACCATAACAAGTTCAGCTATGGCCAACCTTTCTCTGCCTACCGCCCACACATCAGTTGCCCTGGTCACTCAGCTCTATAGGAAATGATGGAGTGATTTGTTGATTGTGCACTGTGTCCTTTTTTGGACCATACCCCAAAGCTATCAAGATGACCTTGCGTGTTTTGTCTCCGATTTTGACAGTAAGCCCAAAGCTGAAAAGACCAAGAAGTCCAGTGAGGAAGCCGGCCAACAACCAATCCCCAAGAAGAAGAAAGGCTTCCTACCAGAAACGAAAAAGCGGAAGAACCGCAAGAAGCAAGGTCCTTTAGAACCAGCGGCGGAGGTCTCGGGCTCCACAGACAGACCAGTGGGAGAAAAAGGACAAGCCAAGAAGAAAAATAAGAACAAAGCAAAGAGGAAACAGCCAGGTGACGGAGAGACGCCTTCACAACCCAGCCCCGCCAAGAAGATCAGGACACAATCTGAGAGCAAGTCAGCCAAGAAGAAGAAACAGAAGAAAGAGGGAGGAGGTGATAAGTGAACTGGACACTGATGTGTGGCTTCTTCACTTTTGACAAAATTGACTTTTGTTAATTTCCTTTCAAAGAGAGATGTGTTGCTGCACCAATAATGTCATGTCCATGTAGTTCGCTTGGCTGCCGTCTACTGCTAGTCACTTATTTTTACAGATCTGACTGTGTACAAGTTTCAAGATGAGGTCTTCCCATATGCAAACCCTCAAAGGGTTCATTTTCTTAGCTTTGGGTGTTTCTTTTTAGACCCATAGAAATTTAACACAATAAATTCCTTTCTAGGAAATGTATTACACCATTGTCCTCGCTGTATGCTGGAATCTTTACTCTTTACTGTTGTTCCTGTCTTTGGAACAGTTCTACCAGTTACTCAGTGCAACATTCGTGAGCAAGATTTGTGAAATGTAAAATCAAAGTGAAGATTGTATTTCCTAGTAAAAGTTCACTCTCAAGATATAGGAAGTGAACAAAATCAGGGGGGAAATGCCAAACTTTGAAGTAACTAAATCACAGTTTTTTCCTACATCCAGACGGATTTACGTTTGGAGAAAGCCAAAGGATGCCTTTCAATCCATAATGTCTGTTGCAATGGATGAAGTCATACTCCTTCCAAGGCCTCCCTAGTCAGCAGATCTGAACATCATTGAACTTTTATGGGAAGTAGATTTCCACCTCCTTCCTCCTTTGAAGAAAGGTCAAATTTCCCTCTACACACAATTCAGGATGCAGTATGGACAAGGAGAGCTGAAGCTGAAGGGAAAGGGTGGCCCTACTCCTTATTACATACTTGATAAACATATATTGTTAGGTATTCCGCTTATTTATTTATGTCACAATTTATAGCTTTGAACAATATCTTTAGAAAAGGTGAGATTAATTTACATAATACAGACATAAAATTGAGGACTAATCAATTGAAATGAATGGTTTCATACCAATAGATGTCCTCTAAAAGAAGGTTTTTGGTCAATATATATCAAGATTGAAATTGTATTCTTGTAGTCATCTCACATCTGAGAAACATGTTTGATTTGTTTATGTTGGCCCACTGAAGTTTTGAATGAAGTCAAAATGTGCTGATTTCATACCATCATGCAGCTTCCTGGAGAGGAAAAATTGGACTTGAGATGTTTAACTTCTGGTACAGGAGGCAGTTTCTGGGAAAGGAGGCTGGATTTTGGAACTTTGGGATGCAGCCCTGCTATTTCTCTGGGAGCTGGAGAGGCTCTGCTTCCTTTATCACTATCCTCTGGTCCTTAAAACATCTTTAATTAGAATTTAACTAAATGTATGGCCTTAAAATGATCTTAGAATATGCTCTCTTAGTTGTAAAGGATCTTGAAAAGTCTTAAATTTGGCTTCATGGAGCCTGCCCAACCCTGTTTGTTTGATGCTAACTGGTAATTTCAACTGGTAATCTTTGTTTAATTAAAAATTAGGTAGCTAATTTATTGCAGTTTTACCTTAGCACTGGTTATGCTCTTAGATGCTTGTTTAGGAAGGAAATGCACTTACGTTTTCTGGTGACTGGTAGTTCTCTTGCCTACCTATGTTGAATGCAGTTATTGTAAGTCGCTTTGGATAAATGACTGTAATGTAATGTAATTTCACAACGGTAGAAAGCCACAGAAAATACAATCTGACACAAGGAAGAACTTTACGCTGTCAGCGTCGCAAAAATACAAATTACCTATCATTATAAAACACCACAGTAAGTAGCACCCAATACAAATGTCTAACTATTATGCCACTCAATCCCCCAGTGGCTTTTTTATGTTCTAGCTTCTATTTACACCCACTAGAATACATCTCTACCCATACATGCAGGGGAATCAACATTTCCTCAGGGCACCACCACTGGACAGAAATGCATCAGCAAGTTGTATCAGTAACAGAGAAATAATGTCACAGTCTCATTGGCAATCTTGTGGCATCTCATCAGTGGTAGCAACCATAGATATAGATTTTGGGGGCCAATATTAGGAGGATTAATTGATGGGAGGACATCTTTCATCAACTAACCAAGTAGCGAAAAAAAATATTGAAGTGTCCTATATTAAGTAATTAGAGGCCTTGCAGGTTTATTTTTTATTTTTTATGTCCCTGGTTTATTTGAAGCATGTGGTACCAAAACTAAATTTAAAGTTTTATGAAACTATGCAGAGGCAAAATATTATAATCTGTCAAAATTGATCATCCAGCCAGAATCACCATTCTCACCTGTGGTGCCTCGACTTAATCTCCATTCCTGTGTGTATGGCTATTCTCTTCCCATATTCTAGATGAGATCTTAGCGTTTTACACTCAAAATATTTTTACTGCTACCTTACAACGCAAACTTGTGCACAAATTCCAACTTTCTTTAATCAAGTTTCAAGTTTCAAGTTTATTGTCACGTACCAGATAACAACGTACATCATTACCAGCAGTGAAATTCTTGTCCTCCGGGTCAACTCAACTTTACACAGTAAAAATAAGTCAAATAAGTAAAAAAGGTAATACAATAAGTAGATAAGTAAATAAGTAAGTAAATAACTAAGTAACAACAGAATAAGGTGCAAAGTAATAAGGTGCAAATTGAGATATAATAAAAGTAATCATGGAGATATTTACAGAGAGGTAGACATAGCAGGTATGTAACCTTAAAGTAGCCAAGTGTGTGTGTGTGTGTGTGTTGTGTGTGTT
>CABFOQ010052329.1:0-15085 GCA_900660455.1 Gephyroberyx darwinii
ATTGTGCAATTATTCTGTGGTTTAAATTAATTCCCAAATAGCTCAAATGCAGGTTGCCTACGGCTTATACCGGATCTCTATCTAGGCCTATTCACTTACGCAAAGGCTTAAGTGCTCAGCCTTTCAGGGCGATAGACAAGTTGTCGCTAGGAAAACAATCTAATGAAGTGTAAGAAAGTCAGATGATTCCCAGTGGATGGGGTCAATGCCTTGAAAGTGCTGGACCATAATATTGGCTATAAGCCAAGGTTTTTCGAGCTCCCTCTGTTGGATTCAAGCCAATTCAAGCTAATGGACCAGGCTCAAAGATGGCGGCCTCCTGTTTTGACGTCAGCGGGCTCTCCAATCCAATACTGATTGTGGTTTTCAAACTGGCAAGAGCAGGGAGTGACTTTTGGATACGTTGCACTGTGTGACGATGAAAGCAAACCATTTAGTGAAATATACTGCTTTCATATGCTCCTCATAACCTCTTTCATCCAAATTCAGAAGTCAAAAATACAAGTTGTCTGGCATTCAGTTTTGGGTTCTAAACAGTCCTTTATAAATAAAGAAGAATAAATCACAGAGCTACTTTGTTCTGAAGTGGCAGAATGAAGAGGAGAAAATCCACACAAGGCAGGTAAGGGATGTTTTAATTCATGTATTACCCCAAAAAAAATTGTCACAAAATGCATGACAACTTAAAGTTAAACAAAAAGTGAAAATATAAATATACAACAATTCCAGTTATTTGCAAAGAATACCAAACAATAACATATAATAACAAACTAAATCAGTTTTACCATCTCTTTCATGCTTTACAACACCTCAACTCGGGTATTAGAAAACGTTGACTTTCCCAGTCGTTGTCCTCTGCTCCTAATTATGACATTTGCGCCTGCAAATGAAAGCAGCAACGGCAAGGCGAGGGATATATGAAATGACCACTAGGTGTCAGTATAACTCTTAGAGCTCCGTGCAGGACAAAACGGATATTCAGACAACCGAACACTTGAGCTTTTAACTCTACCAGCAGCAGCTACGGGATTAAAGTCACAGCTAAACCCATTTGGATCCAGAGAACTGTCAACAGCCAATTTGATATTATAAGCAAAAGATGAAAGAAAAATAATATAACTAATCACTGAAGCTAACAAGCATAGACGGCAGTTTATTTTCTGATTCATGCAATAAATTGCAATGAGCAAATTGAACATGACTTGTATTTTCAAACTCACTCTCACTATTATGAAATTTGAAAATTACACAATGACACAAACAGCAGATTAAAAATGGGAAATTATGACTTATGCACATGGATTTATTGTTGTTATGTCATTGCTCGACTAACAAGCCACTAACACTGGAAAGCTGCTTCTTTGTGGATCTTCTCTGCAAGACCGTTGATGAGGATATTGAGACGTTGTGACAGACGCCTTTGAGCTTTATTCTCTGAGAAGAACATAGGTTGGCAGAGGTTGAAAACGTGGTAACAAATAACTTGACATCATTTGATTTAGTTCGTGTGGGTGTGCTTGGTCAGCTCAGTAGAAGAAAGAAGAAAAACAAAGCAGGCTGCACAGTAGTCTTAGACTGATACTGGGCTTTTATTAAATATTGGATGTGATTTGGTCCACTGCCCATATGATAGAGGTTCCTACCTGACTACATAAAACAATCTGTAAAACCTTATTTTCTTTGCACATTGTATTAATTGTATCTAATTGTTCAATAGTGTTTAATTAATTCTTCATTTAAAGGTAGAAATCTAGTCGAGAGTTCCCCCTTAGGAGGAGCTTAAAAAAATGTCTGGGTTTCAATGTTGAGTTTTAGTGTCCCATGATGGTCTAAATGCTGTTTCAGAGGCTTTTTCACACTTGTTTTTCAGTACTTGATACTTCACGAGGACCTCTAATGGATCAAACCCTTAAGGATAAGGTTCAGCCCAACCCTTTCCGACCTGAAACTAAACCCAAACTGTATCTTAACAGAACCTCTGAGTTCCGTAGGCTTCGGTGGTATTATTTGTATTGTCTTTATCATTTTTAATCATACTTCACGCAAACAAATGAAAAATGACAAATGAAAATGGAAACTGGAGATTCACAAACTCTTATGACAGAAATGTCTTTGTTTTTGTTGTGAGCTTTGTAGCAAGTCATATTACGGTCTGCGCAAGGCTTCAGGTGGCGGGGCATATACAATCAAATATCTAAACAGAGATAACCTTAGCCCCGCCTCTTCTGTTGCAAAGCAATGGACTGTGTAAAAGAGAAAACAACCGCCGGCGCCGGAAGCACCATGGACAGCGACCAGAGAGCCGGTCGGCTAACGCACTTCATCTGTCGGGACTCACTGCAAAGCTTCGGGGCGGGACGAAACAACGAGCTGGAGGAGTGCCAAGCTGGGAGCACGAGCCTCGGAGTGGAAATGTGATAAGCAGTGGGTGAAACATCTTTATGGGACATGATAAGTCATGGAGCAAAATCTCCTCTCTCTCGCAGCTGGGACAGGACCTCAAGCAGGAATATGTATGTAGCTTATTCTGGTTTATTCCTGTTATGTGGAGCAGAACACGTGCTTTTCGAAGTGAGTTTTTGTGTGTCGATACCTCAAATAATATAATTCAAAGGATTTATGAGCTTGTGGTTGAAATGTAAAAACCCACAGCCACATTTAACTGCGTCATGTAGTCTACCGCGTCTGTGGCTGTAATCATGTAGCAACTGCTTTTTAAGTTATGAATTTATGAAGAAGATTATGTATAATGCAGTAGGCGTATTTATGATATGTCATTTGTAGATGTCATGCACGACACTTTGGACAGTAGCCTGTAGGTTTTGAGTTGAACTTAAACTCGGTGCGGAGAAGAGACAGAAACGCGTTTTACTTACAACCCTGCTCCGTCCATGCCGTCTGCTCTTAGAGGAATTGCCTCATTCCTGCCCAAGATGGCAAGGCTACGGAAGAAAGCGTGCATAGCTCTGTTTCTGTTCACATTATTCGTCTTCGGGACCATGATGGGCTTGAGGACACTGAAGCCCAGCGACGGCTTCTCGGATCTGGCTCCGGGGTTGGAGCTCCTGCCGATGATAGGGGGAAAGATGGACAGACGCTCTGTGTCCCAAGACACGACGGCGTCCCCGGGTCAAGCTCGCCCGGCTGGCAGCAATACCAAAGTTTTATCCAACTCTGGCCCTGAAGGAATCATATTTTACGACGTCCATATTTTTTACTATGTCTGGTACGGGACCCCGCATATGGACGGTAAATACATGCACTGGGATCACGCCCTGGTCCCACACTGGGACCCTAAAATCGCAGCCAGCTATCCGAGAGGGAGACATATGCCGCCGGAAGACATCGGCTCCAGTTTCTACCCTGAACTTAATCCCTACAGTTCGAGGGATCCGGACGTGTTGGAGTCGCACATGGAGCAGATCGGGCAATCTGCAGCAGGTACAGTTCAAACATGTAGTGGGTACCCCGACCGTCATGGAAAATAAGTGACCTGAGTGTTGCTGTTCATACCCAGCAACTGTACAGAAATTTGGCTTGTTAACGCAAAGCTGCTTCATTTCACTTGAGGGACACATAACATTTTCAGAACCACTCAACCGCTGGACAGCTCCTCACGCTCAGCTAAAACTCCTTAGCACTGCTCCTGCACCGCCAGCCTAGAGAAGGCTTCCTGACATTAAAGTTTGCAGAGCAATCAGGAGGGCAGCTTCTCTGATTTTCTTAGGCCTACGTGTTACCAACAGATTGATTTCCCTAGTATAACAATTTCACAATTCCACTTTTGAGACACAAGCTTTCTGGCTGGTCCCACATGGTTTTCCAAACATCATGTCTACTCATCTCGAAATTTGTAGCCTCAGTTCAAGTCAAAAGTCAAAAGATCTATATGAGTGGGTTGCTGGAAGTCTATTACCACCTAGGCCCATTGTTCGTCTCTTGTGTGGTGTTGCTATAAGATAGCTGAAGCCTGTAGCCTGGTGTCGGGTGACAGCCTGGTGTAGGCCTATACTGTCATCAGAGCCTACACATGATCGGCCCTGATGTTTCTGTCCTGGGGCTCAATTGGTTATTGTACACCACCCGGAATGGTGACCCGACCACCCTTGCCTCTAAAACCACACGGCCGTGACAGACGGATCAAGGGAAGGCCAGCTCGCAGTACCTAACTAAAACAATCCATTTAATTAGAAGCCACAGGCATAAAGGCACAGCGAGCCAAACTCTAAACACTACTTGGCTGGATGACTGATACCCCACCACTTCACAGGGGCCCCATAAATAAAATGAATAGGCTGGCCATATTTTTAATACATGCAGACATTGTTAGTTGGATATTGTAATCTAATATTCCCCACAGCTCCAGAGCAAGTGGACACGAGTTTAACAAATTAGCTTTGAGTGCATATTTGATGTGCCAGAGCCTGTCTGGCGGCCAGGCACCACTGTCTGATATGAAGCCATTTCTCGGCCGGCATCCGAGCATGGGCGAGCATTTCTCTACTGGAATTTATGAGCTGTCATGCACTCGAGCTGTGCAGAGAGATTGCCGCTAAAGCGAGATATTATAAATAGTCCCAAGTTGACAAGTGCATATTTATCAATCAGATACAAGACATGCATGACTGAAGGTGGGCATTGAAGTAAAAGGAATGCACTGTTCACACTGTTCACTATACACCATTATGTAACTAACCTTACCAACATCTGACTGAAAACTAAAATAAGTCATTACACTAATGGAGAAGCAGGACAGAAATTTCACAGCTTGTTCAATCAATGCCATCCAACTGTCTGTGTTCACTCGGTGTTGTCAAATGGGACAGTAAAACTGTGTGAGGGGCTATGTGGCCATGGGGATAAAGTATTGCTGCTGCTGTGTGAAAACCTTGTAACTCTAATTGCGAGGCTTTTCGTGCTTTTATTCTTTTACACGGTCCATTATGGGTTGATTAGGTTTCTTGGACGCTACTGGGCCCAAGTCATTCTTTTTTTTTTTTTTTGAACCCAATCTCCATTATGGGGATTGTTAAAGTTTTATTTAATATGATCTAATCAAAACCCATTTTATAATTTCACAAATGCATAGGAGTCAATTTGAAGATAATTTTTTTTCCATAATTCCCACCCAATTGACATTGTGGAGATACGTTTTTCACCAGACAACACTGTTATCTGTGGTCCAGGATGAATGATAAGTGGAAAGTGCTGCTGTGTGTCTCCAGGGGTCCTGGTGCTGTCCTGGTATCCTCCGGGCCTGGCTGATGACAATGGGGAACCCACTGAGGACTTGATACCAGCTGTACTGGATAGTGCATACAGACACAACCTCAAGGTAAATGGCATCAGCACATTCTGAGTGTGTGTGTGTGTGAGAGAGAGAGAGAGAGAGAGAGAGAGAGAGAGAGAGAGAGAGAGAGAGAGAGTCCAAGGCACTAAAAGAGAGCAATAAATCAAACCTATTCTGAGGCGTGATCAATTTTACGGTACACAGTAAACTTTCCAGTGTTAATAAATGTTGATTTTTCAGTGACAATTATTTAGCTTTGGCAACAGTTGATTGGAGTGTTGTTTGCTCACTCATAGAGCTGATGTGGCTCTGGGGAGGCTGTTTACATCCAAAGTGTTAAATTAACTGTGATGGGTGTCGACTCATATAAACACTGGTATAATGATTTTTACACCCTCAGAGTTAAATTGACACTGACGATTTTGCTGTGTAGTAATACAGTATGTGTGTAGCCTAATTGCATTACAATTGCAGCCTATTGAACTCCCTTAAGTATTAACTTTATGAGTGCACGTGAATATCAGTGTGCCTACCTATCTGTCCATCCATCCATCTCCCTAAGAGCACAGAGACACAACGGCTAGAAAAGGGATCTTGATACTTCACAGTGGTGAGCACAGGACGTATCACTGCTTATGACAAAAAAATCACAAAACAAGCACTGCGGTAAGGCATGCAGTGTGTAGAACGGGAATCTGTACCTCAGTGTCACTGGGGTGGACGAGTGAGAGCCACTGATGTTGGACTTGTTCTGGAATTATAAAGCGGTCTTTGCCGCTCAGGGATTTGACTCCGGATGTTTGCGGCAGACAGTGACATCTCCGGCATTACAGTGAAAACAGGTCAAAGAGCTGCTGTCGGATCGGTTGTCAGCGGGGACTGAATGAGCTCGGGAACACATCAGTGAGGTGATGGGTTGGGGCGAGGCGGGGGGGAGGTGTGCAAAACCGCATGACCAAATGCCAATTAGGCCGGAAAATGGCATGCCAGAGAAAACAACTGCATCCAATATTTGGTCCCTCTGGCTTCTGTCACTGTATTGAAGGCTTATAAAACTTTTACAGAGACCGCTCTCGTAATGCGATACACTTGATGTCAGATGCTCTGCAGATACAGAGACAGAGAGAGACAGGGGAGAGACAGGGGAGAGAGAAATAGATCAGATCACAATCACATCAGTATTTTTGATGACATAGCTGCCAGCCTTTCGTCAACACTGGTCAGGCAACCACAGTTTTGTGTAAATGGGAGCTGTATATTGACAGGCTGTGAGTACAAACACATAATGCTCTTAACTACTAGATGTGACACTTAATTTGGGGTGCTTCTGTCAGACACCTGCTTTGAACTGTGTCTTTGAAATGGTGAGACAGGGAGAGAGAGGGAGGGGGAGTGTTTATGTTTGTGTACATTTTAAAAGCTGCTCTGGGACCAACATGAGCTTTGTGTCTGTCTGAATGAGTGTGAAATGACAGTATGAAAGAAACAGGCTTGTAAGAGCTTCACCCACCACTCAGGGTAGGTGTCATTAATAATGCACCACCGGCATCTGCTCAACACACTTCATGTTTAAATAAAGTAAACCAGCCCGCTGAGGTGCGAGGTGGCCGGGACCCAGATCACCCACTGTCATCTGGCATCAAAGCTCCTCGTTGAAAGAGCGTGAGGCGTCGGCATTACCCACTAAGTTTGTGTGGGTTATAATAGGAGGTTGCAACACACTGATGAGAGATGAGATGAAATGTGCTGATTCATTATTAATTGTTATATTAATTATTTTCCAAAGATAGAGTTCAGCTCGGTGTTTCATTGTAGAAGTGAGTGGGTTACACCTGTAATTGTATTTATACAATATTAAGTTGCCACTCAAACACTGATTGACTATGTAGCTAGATGTTAACGCACAGCAGACCTTAAGTTTTCACTACAAAGGGTAGATACAATGCAAATGGATGAAAGCATTACTATTGTAGTCTTACGTATTGGATGGGAAGATAAAGCATCATTCAATTTTCTGTTTCCAGGCAGCAATCAGATACATATTGGCTGTGTCCTCTCTGCAAACAACTTTGATGCGAGGCAGTAGGTTTGTCAGGCCAGCCGCCCCTCCAAACCCTGCCTGTCAGATCTGATATCACATTTAGCTGCAGGCAAAGAGAGAATGCATCTCTGCTAGGGCGCGGCAAGAAAGGGAAGATTAGGCACGCAACACCAGGCTGATGAGGTTTGAGACATAATGCTGTCAGGAAAACAGCAAATAGATGGGATTTAATGCCATGCTTTATTGTTAGCAATGACCCATCAAGGATGGGATTTTCATAAGGGCACGTGTGGGGAATAAAGGACATGCTTTCTACACAACAACAGAATATTTCAGAGAGGTTGTAGTTCATTCTTGTTGAATTAAGAAGGAGCTGGCTATGTTTGTGTCTTTGTTTGTGCATGTAAAAGAAAGTGATGAGAGAGCAGCCAAGGGAAAGCTCCAGCATAACAGTATTTTGTGTACAATATATTGAGTGGTGTATTTCTAGGTATCCTCTTCCAGGTCTGCCTGTTTTTGATTAACTCCTCCCACTCCCAGTGCACAGAAGGACATTTATCTTTGGAGTGCTTTTTCTTGCATAATCTCAGCAAAATGCTGACAAGGTAAAGAACTTTGGCTCTGATCATTTGGAGCACTAATGCAAATTTGCTAATGCATCAACTTTAAATAATTCCCTTTTCTGTTGAAAGGCAGGCTAAAACGGTGAGGCCCATGTGAGACCTCTTTTTTTTTCATACCAGCATACATGAGCGGGATCAGCAGGAGGGATGGCTTCAGGAGCAGTGGCAATGGCCCAAAATGTATTAAATGTAAATACAGGTCTCTGATATCAGCTTTCAGCAGCAAAGAGACTACCAGCTGATCTGAGAAAAGCTTGGGAGAATAAGTGAGCAGTTTTGGTTTGATCCCAAATCATCTGTAAGACTCACTTTCCAGTTTCTACTCTGTGAAAGCAAAGCAGGATACCTGTCTGTAAGTGCTATGTCGCTGTGTCTGTGTTCACCAGCCTAGTCCTTCCTGTCCTTCCTTGTCCTGTACTGTCTTGTCTTGTTTGTCACAACAGAGCTCTCCTCCTCTGTATGCTCCTGACTGAGGAGAAGGATTACAATGAGCCAGGCAGTCTTCATAACTTACCGCTTGACAGAGCACTATAAGACACACAGCAAGTGAATGAGGCTGCATGGCATCACACTGATGCCTGATTCTTCACAATGGTCCTGTGTAGCTCAGTGGTGCATGAATATGACACTAACATTTCCAGGATCAGGGGCTTGTTTTGCATTGGTGCCAACCTTCCTAAAAACGTATCCACTTATACTGTAAGGCGCTTTACATCAAATTGGCGACCCAATGGCATAATGTGTTATTCGCAGGCTGCAGTATTCACAAGAGTATGTGGAAATAGTGTTAAGGTCTGTCGTGACCAGTGGGATAACTGTCTCCCATGTCTCCCACGTAGATACAACTGACATTTACCACTGGATGAAAAGGATAATACTCAGATTAAGATGGGATACAGTATTACGACTTACAACTTTTGAGCAGCACTAACTTGCCAAGTGAGTGAAAAGCACATCCCACCTCCACCACACTGGCACTCCCACACACCACATTGCTAAATCTCCCTGACCTCACTTTGGGTAACACTGCAAAGGAAAGCAGTTTACTTTTCATTTATATAAGTTAAAAAATGCCTCAGCAGCACCCACACACAACTTGTGTATCTTGCAATGTGTACGGTAGCGTTCAAGAACAGATCCATGTGGAGCCAACAACCCTACACAACAGTGGTGCTGCTGTAAGATAGTTGACCTCAGCTTGGTGAGGAGACAGAGCTGAGGCCTTTGGCCTTTGGCCCAGGGGAGATTGAGGGGGGTAGTAGTGGACTAGAAGCTGGGTGCAGGAGGCAGGGAGCAGGGCATGGAGCAGAGGGGGGCTGTGCATCATGAGTCCCATGAGTCAGTTTGCCTCTCTGAACAATCTGAACCCTAAGGGGCTAAAAATGTTCTAGCTAGTAAATAGGCCATGTAGCTGCGTGCAGAGGGGACTATAGCCCATGGGTGCCCAAGTGATGCTGACAGACACACTTCCTTGCTTCCAGATGCACTGAACAGCATCCAGCTAGATCTGATCTCGAATGGCCCTCCATCGGTGTGTGTAGGCCTATGGGCTTTGTCAACAAAGTGAAGCTGACAATCTTTCATAAAGGAATGTCCTCAACTTTGTTGAAATTGATATAATTGTTATGAAGAATAATCTTAAAGGTCTGGAACTTCATCTCATACATCTCATACTGGCTCATATCATACCCCTCCCTTGTTGTGTACTTATTGCATGACGAAGCATTAAATTCCACTCTGTCCTGCACGGTTCATGCTGCAGGTCCTCTAGGCTCGTGCTGTCTATGTTTGTGGGATTAAAATGCTTTGAGTCTGTCTCATTTACTTATAAATTGCCATGGAGTGACGGGCCAATGTGTCTGGTAAATGAGCTGGCTATTCTAGTGGCCTGCAGTCATCCGCAGTGAACAGGAGATCACGGAAGCTCTTTCTCCCCCTGGATGATAATTATGTGGAAAATTGGCCTCAAATCCTCTAATACCCACCCTTTTTAAAATACATTCCACTTTATTACAGCAGATTGAGTGGTTACATTACATGAAATCCAAAATGTGCTTTTATGTTGCACACAAAAGCACTTAGCCGTCTCCGTTAGTGACTGTAGAGATTTTCTTTTTGTTGCCCACAACTCAGTTTTTCTATACAGATCTGCAGTTCAAAACAACTTGCTAGGCTATAGCCGATTCTCAACATCACTTTAATCCATTAGTACACTTACAGCTCAATGTCATGGTGACACTTTCGCTGCTGCCACCAGCCTCATTTCCACAGCAAATGTTTCTGAGAGTCCAATAGACACCATTTTCTTATACATACAGCTTCTCTTCCCTAAATCACTTTAATGGACACCAAGCACACTGCTTGGTTCTAAACTAATATCTAACAGAATTGGCAGTCAAGAAGAATTCAAAATTATTTATTTATTTTAGCTGGATAAATTTCGTTTTAGAATTTTATCAGGTAAAATGGGAACGATACAGCTTAAGCTCAGCATCAAGCTTTATTATGCTAGCTCGCTCCTTGACGTGTTAAATCCATTTTGTTAATGGTGGCCTCCATCCTCTAAAAAGCCATTTTCCTTCACATTGTTTCCCTTGGGTGTCCACTGCACAAGAAGAAAAGCATTTCACTTTTATCATATATATAATTCAAGGCATGGAATTCTCCGCTCTTGCCTTGAAATATTCAACTTAAGCACTTTGTGTATGTTTCACTTCTGGTCCTGTGTTCCTCGGCTGCTTTTGTTCATCAGTGGCAAATAGCCAGTTCAGAGCCATTAACTGAACTTTTCAAAAATCTCCTGAGGGAAATTAGTCAGGGTTGAAAACATTTACGTAGAGCGCCAGAGCATTTGTCATGGAAATGAAATGGAGTGGAAGCATGGTCTTTTACAGGCACCTCCTATAGGCACAGCCTCTGAAGCGGCTAACTATAATATGCTGTACTGGTGGCCGACGTCAATGTCATCCTTTTTGAATGATGAGGTTATAAAAAGGCTATTAAAAAAAAACATATTAACCAATACGACAACCTGCAATGTGTTACAAGAGTAAAGAAACCAGACAACTGGTCAACTGGTGTCGTGCTGTGCTTTAGGGCCACACAAGGTCACACACGTTTCATGCTTGTGCGTGACTAACTTGTTTTTCCGAAATGAGGTGGGGTGGGGTTGGGGGGGAGTAAGCAATCAGCTGTAATTACCTTTGACTGTAATATAATGAGTACATCATATTGGCCCACCTTCCTCCTGGCGACACCCCAGGCTTCGATTTGTTAGAAACCAGAGGATCATCATATTGTCGCCCTTGTCAAACCTCCAAATGAGAAGACTCCCAAGAGTTACTGACTGGAGAGTTTAAGTCAATACTTGCTAAGGTCAAGTGCAACTGCTGATTGTGGCACCTTTTGTGACAGCAATATTATGAATGGAGATCAACGAGGAGTATGAATGTGTATTTCTGCCTGTTTTCCCAGGTTGCATTTCACATCCAACCATACAAGGGACGAAATGACCAGAGTGTCCATGACAACGTCAAGTATATCATTGACAGGTATGCACCTGATTGGCTCTGCTCTCCATCACTGAGTCAGCACAAAAGGAAAACTTTTGAAAGGAACACTATTGAAAGTACAGTTGTTAATAAACGACTAGTAAGCCATTCAGACCATGTAATGCCTGCTTGATGACTGATGAATCACTTTGTAAAGTACAAGTTATTATTTTACCCTCAGGAAACTTATTTGTTGCTCATAAAAATGAACACCTGTTGTTGAACCTGTTGAAAACAAATATAAAACCCGATGACTGCTGCCTAAGTGTTCTTATTGTGTTTAAAGGTATGGTGACCATGGAGCCTTCTACAAATTCAGCTCCAGCACAGGGAAGAGCCTTCCTCTGTTTTATATCTACGACTCCTACCTAACCCCTCCAGAGTCCTGGGCTGAACTTTTGACTCCCACTGGCTCCCACAGCCTGCGCGGCTCAGCCTATGACGCTGTCTTCATTGCCCTGATCGTGGAGGAGCGCCACAAGCACGACATCCTTGCAGGTGGCTTTGATGGCATGTACACCTATTTTGCCTCCAACGGCTTTTCCTTTGGCTCCTCTCACCAGAACTGGAAGGCCATCAAGGCCTTCTGTGATGGCAACAATCTTCTCTTCATCCCTAGCGTGGGACCTGGCTACATCGACACCAGCATACGGCCGTGGAACAACCACAACACGCGTAACCGTGTCAACGGCCGTTACTACGAGACGGCCCTGCAGGCAGCCCTGAACGTGCGGCCTGAGATTGTCACCATCACGTCTTTCAATGAATGGCATGAGGGGACGCAGATAGAGAGGGCGGTGCCCAAAAAGACAGTGACCCGTCTGTACTTGGACTACCACCCACATGGGCCAGAACACTACCTGGAGCTGACCCGTCGCTGGGCTGAGCAGTTCAACAAAGAGAAGGAACAGTGGCTCATGTGAGCTGTCGTCAAACTGAGTTGAAACAGCATGCTCTAGTGCATGTATGTGTATGTGAAAGAGAAAGAGCAAAGGGAGTGAAAGTAGAGGTTGATGACTTTAGATGTGTGAGTGTATAGACTTGCATTAATCTTTTACCATGTGTATGTGAGTTTACGCATTGCAGGTTAGCATGCACTCGTGCCCACATGCTAGCCTGCAAGAAGAGGGCAATGTTAGGGGGATCCTCTTGATTGAGCTCAGTTTTAGAGTAAAGTGGCATTATTGGGTTAGTCTGAGGGATTCCCTCCTAATGCCGTTGACAGCACAGACGTCTAAAATGCTATGGAGGCATCCATCTCCTGCCTGCCTTATCTCGACCCTGACTCTCCCCCCCTGCTCAGATCACCTCCATCACCTTCACAAGCATTGACACATCAGTGATATCTTAAAAGTACTCTGTTCATTCAACACAACTTAATGGACAATTAGACCTAACACTTCCCTTATCTGAGAAACTACTGCCTGATGTAACCGTTAAAGACACAAGACAAAATTTCACTTTGTTCGCTAATTTCCCATCTCATAATATACACCTATTTAGCATTAAATCAGAAAAAACTGCAGATTTTTCATTTTCTTGTATTTTTATATCAACATCCCATTACTTTTACGTCCTGGAAAACGGTGTGTCTTTAGTGGCTACCTCATGGCGTACAATTCCAACCAATAATACCATCACAGATTTTTGACCAACCACGCCCCTCCCATCAAATAAAACTGCCTCTCTCTTCCTAACGGATATCTCATTGGTGATAAGCAGAAGACCAAACAAAAAAGCAACTGCCATCTATTTCTGTGCATATGCTCTTCAGACCATGCCACCACTTGTTCCACTATGTTAACAAAGAAAACTGTTCTGTATCACAGCATATCTGAAATCTGAAAATGTATGAAGCAGAATCATGCTGACAGAATGATGTAGCAGTACAGACCAGAAACGCCTGAGCCTGGGTTTAGCAAATGGAAACTATCGCAAGAGTAACCTGATAGTACATTTTGGTGGAGTTCCCCATTAAGGGAAAATGCCATGTCCACAGTGGAAACTCCTTACACTAAAGTAAACAACAAACAACCTCAGGCCAGTCAGCACTCGACTCAACCTCGTAATACCAATTCAGAATGACACAAGCTTAGTAATTAATGGTCTTTTTAAAGGAAATCGTCAAGGCCCATCATTGTTTCAGACGGTCTTTTAAATAAAAATGTACAGCTGAGTTGTTGGATGATTTAATGTGTGATTTAGACTTCATGCCGTCTATTGAAGTTAATGGCGCTTGCACACAGGCTGTTTTGTGAATAAAAGGATGAGCCCTGACATTTTGAGGGGTTTGTGCTGGTTTCTTTAACACAGATCTGACTAACTATTTCACTCCATTAAAAATCAATTATCAGTAAAAGCCAGACACCTAAAAATAAAGACTGCATTATGTCCAAATGCTTCTTATGCATCAAGAAGACCATAGTGATGAAAAAATATGAACCATTTATTGTTGTCATGCAGAGGTTGTAAAATCCATCCAGCAAAGTTAACATTAGGTAATGAGAAAGAAAACCCAAAAAAACCCAAAACCCCAAAAGTTTTAACCTGACACCACTTGGTCCGCTGGACTAAACAACAAAACTGTTCAGTATCACAGTATTTCCCAACATTGAAAATGCAGGGTTATTTTCATTGCCAGAATTAAACTGTTATGTTATTGTAACCGGACATGGCAAGTAATTAATTGATGAGTGCACGATAGAGAGCGTGGATAAAATAAGACATCCGGCAATTCTCAAGAAATAATAGAACTAATTCTGCACTCCAATAAATATAATTCAATAGTCTATAGTCACATCAGATGATGAAACGGACTCAATTCGTTCAGACAATAAAAAAGCTAGTACTGTTCATCTGCTTGACATAACTACCATTACACAAATTTAACTCCAAATAAAAACTCAAACCATCACTTCTTGAGTTAAGTCCCTTTGCTTTGACAATAAAAAGGTTAAGTTTTAATTTTGAATGCAAAAAAATGAGTCAAACCTACAACCTGTAAGATAGCTGACCTCCTTCCATGTTTCTGAATAAAGCCAACCAAGATGGAAGAGAAATTCAACTATATTTGAAATCCCACAAGCTTCCCACCATAATGGACAATAAGATGAAAGGCAAAAATACAGCCATCCAAATAAAAAAAAACAACACATCTTCAACCTCCAAAGCAGCCAACAGAACAATGCCATGGAAGAAACGAGGCTTGTTCCAGAGTTCAAGGCTAACCTCCCAAGGCATTCCTGGAGAACACACATCCTTCCATGTGAACATGAAAAGGATTCATCTTTTGGAAGAAGCTCCAGGTCAAAGCTGGTTGTGCGTCTCAGCATGTGATGTGGAGTGTGGAGAGTTCAAAGTTCATTCATCCCCTGGGTCCTCTGACAGTCCATATTTGCGCTCTAGCACTTCAACCGTAGCAGAAAGGGCACTGAAAAGAGAATAATGCTCATCTGTTATTCAATGGAAATTGTCCCAATAGAAATTAACTTAACAGGATACATTTGATTTCATTTCAAACCACTATGCTCTAAATCTTCTGTTTTCTATTCTGGGAGATACTGGTTGACGTTACAATTAC
>CABFOQ010052329.1:15161-26862 GCA_900660455.1 Gephyroberyx darwinii
GGGGGGCAAGGGATGTGAAGTTGAGAAGCAGCAAGAAGTGTGCAAATACAATGCAATAAGCCTATTTTAAATTAGTTATTTTATTTGTGGCGAGGCTGCCTGATATTGTGGTGGATCTCACAATCAAGTCTCTGTATAGGAAACAGTGAAAGCTAACAGTCTACCAGTAAGTGGTATAACTCACCAGCCGGGCCTGATGACACGGTATTTGCCAAGTACTGATAGGTCGACAACTGTTGACCCCAGGCGGCTCTGGTCTCCTATTGGACCACCATCCACCACCACTGCTAGCTTGGGCCAGAGGTCCTGAAACTCCTGTAGAGAAAGAAACACAGCAGCATCATCATAAATGACAATACACTTAAAGCTGCAATAGGCAAGATTGTTTTGTAAAAATATAATGTGGATGTGTGTGGTGTTGTAGTGGCAATTGTAGGGAAATTGGAAATACATGAAAGAAAAATCACCCCCCTTTTTTTGTGGATGCTCATCTTCTACCACCCCATCAACTTGTCATAAATGAATTCCTCCCCACACTGATCCGTTTCTTTTCACTTACTTGTACGGCCACAGTGCTGGTGTGTGTGCTGATGTTGGCGCTGGTAAGTGCAAGTGGCTCCCCACACATCTGGCAAAGCCGCCTCATGAAGGCATGATCTGGTATACGTACACCTACTAGCTGGAGGAAACACATGTACATGTAAATGGTAAATGTCCTGTACTTATATAGCGCCTTTCTAGTCTTTTCGACCACTCAAAGCGCTTTACAATAGATTCTCATTTACCCCTTTCACACACATTCATACACTGATGGCAGGGGCTACCATGTAAGGTACCAACCTGCACATCAGGGGAGACTAACCATTCATACGCATTCACACACCGAAGACGCAGCTTCGGGGGCAATTTGGGGTTCAGTATCTTGCCCAAGGACACTTCGACATGCTGACTGGAGGAGCCGGGGATCGAACCGCCAATCTTCCGAATAGAGGCCGACCCGCTCTACCTCCTGAGTCACAGCCGCCCAAACAACAGATGATGGACATTCAAACACAAAAAAATATTTTAGTATGTCTGCAATGACTATATTAAATAGTAAATGCTTCCGTGTGATTAGTGACTTCTTTTTTGAGTACGTCTGCAAGGCGAGCAGTACTCAGTTAAATGTGTGGACTTACCGGAGTGAAGGGGTTGAGATCTGTGTTCAGTATCTCAGACCTTTCAAACACCAGAGTGACTGGACCAGGCAGCACATCGTCTAGAAGCTCTTTTTTCACCTTCACCTTACAGTACCTGTCCATTGACAAATGCAAAACAAAAAATATAAAATTTTCTTTAGGAATATGGTAAAATCAATAAAAAAAAATCCACCCTCAAAATACTCTTACATTGTTAGATATAATCCATTTGTGATGTTCAATGCAATCCAGGACCCACTTTGTGATGAAGTGTAAAAAGTAATTTACTTTTTTGGTGTACCCACTTTCCCTCAACCTGCCTGTCTACTTAAGTTAAGGATTTCCCAGAGAATGGGCGTGAACTAGGTACTTTCAAAAGGTGGGTGTAAGAGCATATAAATATAGCCAACTAGTTCATAAACATCAGGGTATGTGGCTGCACCCCATACTCAAACACACATATCTTGTGGCATTGCATTATGGTATATTGAGGTTACTGTCAGTAGAGAAATTGGCATTTCTTTTTCTTTTATGATGGATTACTCTCTGTATAATTGAGTCTAGAAAGAAGCCCTTACTCTTTGATTCTGAGAGGCAAACACCAAAACCTGATGTTTACTGTTGATGTTTTAGATGTGAAATTTTTTCTCAATTAAACTCCATTGTAGCTACACTGGAAATATTGAGGTGATGTCACGTCGACAACATTTGGACAGTTATCAGCGGGAATAAGAAAAATACACCACAAAAACCCCCCAAAATGAGCCGAGAAATGGAAGGTACATTGCCAGTATCTATTTTTTTTCAACAGTATTAAAGGGTTTATTTTTACTTTGAATTGAGAGGACAGTGATCTCATTTTGGTGATGAAAATGTAGAGATCTATATACTTACTTATAGATGTCCAGAATTTCTCCAACACAAATTGCCAGCGGTTTCTGTCCATTTCGTCCTTTGATGTCATACACTTTCCTGATGGCCTCCGAGCTCTGCGCCAGACATGCCAGGCCATAGATGGTGTCAGTGGGCACAGCCACTACATGACCCTCCTTCAGAGCATGGACTGTGGAACTCAGGATTTCAGCACCATCTACAGTTCAAAAGTAAGGAAGTCCACAACAACGCAGCCATGATGTCAAAACCTTAGGAAGTCACGTGGGGGTAAGCCCATAACATGGGGAAAAAAAGCAATCTGATGCAACACACTGCTATGTTTCTGTCTCACTTCTTCAAGTGGCAGCAACACGTACAACAAGCTTTTCTATCGTGACACACAGATACCACTGCTCCCTAAGTATCTCTAAATTTGTCAAGGCCATTCGCCTACTGTAAAATGTGACACTCTATCGATACACGTGCACTTTTGCTGTGATGGACATACCCGGTTGGCCCTCAATCTGAGCAGATGGCCCATTGGAGGTCGGCGGCAACAAACGCAGCACTTTCGTCTTGAGCTCTTTACACATCTCTAATCCCTGTCGAGGCACCACGACACGACTATAGGCGCTTCTTGATTTGATTAATTCAATGCCAATGCTATATATTGACTTCATAAAGTAGTGCTTTAAAAAGCCCACAGCATGTTGTCGCCTGATGAATTAACAGAACTATCTTCCGGACTACGCCCACAAACTATGACGCCATCTTTCTTAAAGAGACAACACACGACGTTGGCGCACAGCAAAGAGGTTTTATAGTTGGTACTTCGGCCAAAAAAAATATTTTGGAAAGATTAAATTATATTGAACAACGGCTTCTATCATTTATCCAAACTGTCCTACTAAAATTTGTGCACATTTTTGGATTTATTATCTTTACAAGTAACCTCCCCGCGCTCATCCACTGATAAGTAAAATTGAATCAGCTGTGCGGAGTGCCAGTATAAATGGCAGCAACGCATAACTCCGTGGTAACTCCGGGTTACAGGGCAGGCGGGGTGTCTTGGTCATGGCCTCTGATACAGGTAACAAAACACATGCAGTTGTGTGTGTAGCTCTTTTGATGCAATATCGGCATTTCTTACGGTTCTTTTGTGAAACAGCTCCAGATAGTAAAGCGCAAGACACATTGGCTCGGCAAAGTGATGAGGACGCATCACCAGTCACACAGGTCACAGTTGACAAAAATTCTGCATTTTGAGCCATGAAACTCTTTCTTATCGGCTACAGGCCAGTTTGTTTGATTATTTACTGTATAGTTATGTTTTGTCCAACACAGCGACTAGAACAGTTTGAAGACAGATTGTTGACCCTGTCTGAGAAGATGACCCTGTGTAACAGAATCTTGAAGGACTTGAGGGATTTGAACAGTGTTCTGGTGGTAAGTTCATCCTCTCTGCTTTCTCATATACAACTCAATTAGACAATCTAAACGTTTTTCTTAATGTCCCACAGAAGAAAGCTCTCCGGGATGTGTCTTTACCAACGCAGGAGTGACCGGAAGCGTGTTTTAACTTTACATGTTGATCATCTAATAAATTCCAGTTATTTGCAGTGTCATTCGTGATTAAGCGTTTTCTACCTTGCGGGAGAGAAACCAAGCACTTCCGTGACAAGGATAAGGTTTTATTAGTATTATATTGCTCTCAATTCAAAAAGTTATTCATCATAATACAATATTACTTTAAAAACAAGCATAAGCAAACATTTTCACATTATACATTCTTTTAAAAATACAAAGCCTTAACAATTCCTCACTCTTTGGGTGTTAAGACATTCCTTTGGAAGCATATTGTTTGCTTTTCATATTACCCATCTGGAAAGTGTTGCATTTTCCCGATCTACAGATTTCCCAAACACTTTCTGCTATATTGTTTGCATGGCCTGTCTGAAACATCCTGCTTCCAAACAAATGTCGCAATCAATGACTTTGCTGATGACTGTTACCTTTGCAGGTTAACTTTGCAGAAAGACAAACCCAGGCCCCATTAGAGAACCACTTCTTTGCTTAATGATTACTACAAATTGGCAGCTTTGTAATTTATACACCAAAAAGGCAAAACCAGTGTTTCATTTTGAGCAGTTTAACTTTCATGGGTTAAGAGGGGCCAAATAATCCATGTCAACTTTAAAGATTAATGTGAAAGCATGAGATGACTTCAGTAAGAGTGAGACCAAATGAAAATGTCAAGTTTTTTTTTTTTTTAACCATAACAAAAAAAAATGCTTACATTTAACCAAAAATAATTCTTAAAACAGAATCATTCATTTACCAAGTTCTCCTCGCCAAGTAAATCCAGTTGGTTTTAAGTTCAGACAAAACACGTGAAAAGGAGAAGTCATGGGAAAGCAGTTGATAAAATACACAATGCCCAAATTCACCCCACTCCAAATGTGATCCATCAAATGCAATGCATTGGAGTTGAACATCATCAAAAAGCATGCTTAATATGTATGCATTGGTGAGGCAACTTTTGCAACCATGTATGAGAGGCTCTTCAAATTAGTTTGTAGCAGACTAGCATACTTCATGAGGGGGGGGAAAAGTCAATTTATTTCTTTTGTCCTGGAGTCTCTTATTTATCCTTCAGTGAGTGCCACACTCAAAGATTGCATAGTTCTCTTCCTCAATAGTATGCATGGAACTGATTAATATTAATGGCAGTATGAGCGTGCCTCATGGCAATAATTCAACATTTTGTATTCCAAGGGACAACTTTGGATACAGTTCTAGGATATCTAATGTATCTGGAATCGGTTGGAGTACAAAGCATGCGATTCATCACACTTAATTATTGAAAGCTCCATTCCTGCAAATGATGGCAAAAATATCCAAATGCCAGACATAAGTAGACATTTGAATGTCATTTTGCTTTGATACTACACATTGTGAGTGGACGGTGAAATGTAAAACCACATTATCTGCAGCTGTATCACATAGTTAATTGTGTTTTTCAGCAGTGCTGCATATTCAAACAGATGACTGCTGGCTCACACTAAACCTATGCTTTTGTGTCTTGCCAATGTCTTTGTCTTCTAGTGTTTTGGTGCTAGAAGGTATTGACTGAGACCAAATGAATAAGCACAGGGGCAAGTCAATGGCAAGTCCGAGGCAGAGACTGTCAAGGCAAGGAGGTTCATAAAACGGCGATATCATATTGTAAGGCCAAGTAGCTCTACATGTTATATATTGGGCATAATGCCTTCTTTCCTGCTATAATCATCATTGCATTGTGTCCCATGTGAAATAATACTGTTATATTATTCTCTGAGCAGGAGGCTATGTGTGTGTATATTTACTATGTGGACTGCACAGAAGCCCAAAATATTGTAGAACTATTCAACTAACAATGGCAAAGATTCATCATAAACTCTTCTGCATAAGATGTGACTGCCTGCTTGGGGAAGAATGCAAGTAAAGAGGGCATACTAATATCAGCTCCAACCTCTGAAACTAGGTAATTCAAAATTCTATACAAAAATACAAATTCTAGAACAATCTACAAGTTTTTCAAAGATGTTTACACTACTAAATGTACTGTATTTACACTGTCGCCAGGACACACTGTTTTTGTTTTTTTAAACACACTCCTTTACAGCAGTCGTATACAAATATAGTCTGTAGTGGTGCCGCACTTCAGCTAACGAGTTGTCAGATTACTTACTGAACACGTTAGTGTGCAACAAGCAGGGAAGAGTGCAGCAAAAAATAGGGCGACTGCAAGTCTTGAGCATCTGGCAAGGAAATGCATGTCTGATGAGTAACAAATCAAGGGAAACAAGACCAGTTATGACTTAATGCATCCCTGAGTGGGTCATAATCCTATAAAATATGGGATGTTGACAGCAGTTCCTCATGGTTTCATTGTGGACAACTTTTGCAAAGGAGAGCCCAGAGGATTATTTGCTATATGTTGCAATCTTGAACTTGCTTTTAGCAATACCAATTAGCTTCTTAGGAGGAAAGAAAATCAGTAACAATAAAAAAAAGCTGAACTAATAACACATATATGCCAGAAGTGGAATAAATTAATAATTACAATGATTTTTCTGCTAGCTTGAAGAAAACAGTAAAACCAGTATAATGAAAAGATAAAGCATTTAAATAAATTAACATGTACAAATTAAATATTAGTTTAAGTTATAGGCAACTTATTGATGTATTGACTTAATTTCATTTAAAAGGCAAGCTGATTTAATCACAGGTTCTTTTCTCAATTTGTGAATGTGTCAAGAAAAGAAATAGCAAAGAAACTAAGAAATCACATTTTCTGGACTATGCTAGTCTTCTTAGAAAAAAAATACTGAGGAAATCACTTCATATCTTGGCAACGTATGAAAGTGATACAAGGAAATGGGCAACCAACCCCTTCTAATTTCTGCTGGGAACAATACTCGATAAAACTATACGAAATTCCTCTAACATACAGTGCATTCTGGTCAGTTGCATACCAGCTTTAAGTATTTGTTAGGACCTTTAGTATAGTACAAATATATACATACAAGTCAAGTTTTGTTTTCCTGCTGATTTATATGATATTCAAGCCTGGCAAAATGGAATCTACTTTAAGTATCAGTGCTTGGACAACACCAACTTGTTTCATTCAAAGTCAATTCAGAATGAATATGCTTGGGTTACTGTATACAGCTTGATGCTTGAGTGCATGTTTCACAATAATGGGTCAATTGCCTTTTCCCTGCATCAATTAATATTAACCTCGCTAAACCTCATAAGTAATATGTAAACTAATGCTGCTGCTAAAAACTGAACTACAGTAATGAGACTAGAAGATTTTGATTCAAAGCTCTCGTATACATGTTACACAATGCCATACAGAACAGAATGCACTGTGGGTACAGGGGTGGCTATGCACAAAGTAAATAAGGACACAAAAGGGTCCCTCACTGAGGAGAATGACTCAAGATGGGGGTGGGATCGATGCCCGTGGATGAGTGGGTGCAACAGACAAGCACACGGTGCGAGGCTGGCAGCTCAGCAGGCAGCTCGGCTAAGGATTGCCATTGCTGTTGCAATCAGTGGCCATGTGGAAGTCGTCAGCGACAAGCAGTAGAGCCTCGATGTTGGCGACGGTCTCAGGGCTCTGTAGGGAGAGGAAGTCTGAGACATCCATGTTGGCTAATCCATCGGATGGAGGAGGGTTGGTAGCTGTGCTGCTAACGACCGTGGGCAAAGTCTGAGCTGAAGAGGAAGGGGGGATTCCTAGTCCCACCTCACCCGCCTTGGAGGAAGATTGGGGGAGGCAACATGAGGGAGATGAGGTGACTGGGTGGTGTGAAGGCTCAGGGGGCTGTGATAGTGGAGGTGGAGGGGGCTCTGGAGGTTGCTGCTGTGCTATGACTGAAACTGTGGAGGTGGTGCTCTTTGAGCTCTTGTCTTTAGCAGAGTCCCTGCAGGCACACTGACACTGGCAGGACTCTTCCTGTTTGATAATGATGACCGGCAGGCTGAGGCCAATCTGCTGGACAGAGCTGCCTGGAACACAGAGAAAATAGTTATAAAAATAACAGACACAGCCAGCATGCTCAGTTGATGACCATCCGCATTCACTCCCACCAGGCACATCAAAATAAAATGGCAATGTAAATATATTTTCTTCATCACATATTACACCTTCAAATCCTCCGATTATATACAACAAACAATCTGTTTTGATCATTTGTCTACATGTAGCACACATTACACAAACTCAACACTTTGCTAGGAGAGTTGCACATATACCTACACTTAGATAAATATCATCTTGCAAGAGCAATGACTGCATTATGCAATGTAATATTCTAAGAAATTATGAACAGATGGTCTAGCATTCTAGCATTTCTTGTTGTTTTCATCCTGCTTCTAGCATGCACTGTCATCAAGTCTGGCTCCTGTGACATTGCTTGGCATTTTGTTATAAATTTTGTATCAAAATGGAACATTATGTCAGGTTTTAGGTGTTAGGTGTTAATCATGCCTCTGAGTCTCGGAATTGCAATTTTATCTCAGCACTGTGATAGCATTTTATCAGAAGCTCTGGTGCTATTCAAACCCCTAGGTACAAATCTAGCCGTTTGATTAACCCTATTAATCTCTGCTTGCGGGCAAGAACAAATTACAACTTAATGCAGCCTCTTGGCCAATGTCCACAACATGGTGAAGAATAAATTCACTTACCTGCATTTCCTCCCACTGGTATGGCCGTGGTGAAGAAAACCTTTTCCACTTTTGGAGCTCCTTGATGTGACTGTGAACAAACATTGAAAATCATCACAGTCACATTAAGCAGGATGCAGATAAGGCTGGGGACACACTAGAGGATTATCGGGCTGATTTACACCAGACCGGAGGGAATCCCGGCACAGGTTATCTGATAAAGAGATGGATTCAATCTTTAACACCCCAATCGACTTGCAGACTGATCTTAGCTGCCCCTATAATGTGTGTGATATTTTTGACCTGACATCTGGACAGACCATGAACAAGTCCTGCAGTGTGTGCGGATCACAGATTTATTGTAAGAGTGGAGATCACCAACAGCCAATAAGGGCTGAATTTACAGTGATGTGAGATGTGTTACGGTTAGCTTGTGCATATTTATGACCGATGCAAAAAAAATAAAATCAGTGAAATCTGATGTTATGAGTCTGATGCAATGCATTGTCAAATCTTCAAGACTAATTAGGACAAATCAGATCTACAGTGTCCAGGTAGTTCCCTGCATTGCATTTCTATGCAAACCACTTAAAGGACTTATGCTAACCTTTTGCTCTGGGTTCTGCTGGCTGTTAGCGGCAGTGCTGAGGATCCACTGCAGGTTCTGGTCGGACATGACCAAGCTGGGCTGCAGCAGGTTTTGGGTAGGGGCTATGGTGATGGTGGCAGGGGTGGGAGCCAGACCAGGGCAAGGAATGGGGGCAGGGTTTGTGGCCAAAGGCACAGGGTGAGCCACAGCTGGAAGAGTGTCTGTAGTGGTAGCTGCAACAACAGAAACAGCAGTAGTGCCTGGTGGCGTGGTGGTCGATGCTGGAACCACTGGAGGAGCAGCAGAGACAACGGGAGGTGCTAGAGGAGTGGTCTGGGTAGTGCCATCTGGCTGCAGGAATGTCGGTGGCAGAGCCACGTAGTGCTGGGGGGTGACCTGGTTTGGTGCTTGGACTGGAGCCTGGGCAGGCACTTCGGGTGTCTGCTGGGGACCTGTTAGTTGGACAAAGGGGGCTGGGTGGGTGGAGCTGACAGTTGTGCTGATGGGTGCAGGGGTGGAGGTCTGAGAGGAAGAGTTCTGGCTGAGCTGGGAAGGAGCCTCCATGACCGGCGTGGTGTGAGGACAGGGGGTTGAGGAGGTAGGATTAAGACAGAAGGAGAGAAGAGGAGAGGCATCAGTCACTCCCGGTTGGGCAGAGGTCTCCAGACTGAAAGGTTCAGTAAGGCTCTCTGAAGAATGAAAAGAAACTGCCATCAGTGAAAAAGAACATTCAACTCAATTCAAGCTGACAGGTTTTGAAAAGTACTTGCCGTTGGGATGGGCATCATCTTGACTAACACTATTTTCAGGACTCTGGAACATGAGCTCAAAGATTTTCACAGGGGTCACATTGTTCAGGTCCAAATTCTGAGCCTGGAATAAAATTACAATTAATAAAGCATTTAATGAATAGATAAAGTGAGCTCAATAAGTATTAGGACAGCCAGACACGGTTTAATGTTTTGGCTCCATGGTCTTATGACTTTGGATAGGAAATGACACAACTGAGCTTAAGGTGCCAAATTAGCTGTCTGTTACTGTCCATCTTGACCTGAAGGAAACGCCAGACTTACATTATGAATGCTCTCTCGGAGCTCAGAGTCTGTAGAGATGAGGCTTAAGTCACTGAGGCACAGCGAGTGATTTGCATCCTGTAATTAGAAATGAATAGGCCCTAATTAAACCTGCCACTGCTATGGGACAAGTGCTGAATCATGCAAACAGGTTGCAGCAGCCAAATCGAAAAAGCAGCACCAAATATAACTGTAGGAATCCAGATTTAGTTTAAAGGAACAGTATAGCACATTTGAAAAATAAATTCATGAAAAGAGAATCATTTTGAGGTAATGTTCCTGTATCACCACAGTGCAGGACCGCTGTGCCAGCTACAATGGACAAATAGTCCTACTCAGAAGTTACTGTGACTCACTTCAGACAGTGGATGGGTGAGGGTGACACTGAAGGGCTGGCCCTTGTCATGGCCCCGAATGTGACTCTTTAGACTGTACTGGCTGCTGAATGTCTTCTCACAACCATCACTGGGACAGTTGAATGGCTTCTCCCCTATGGGAAAAGCAGAGGGAGAGAGGGAAGGAAGAGCAGAGAGGAAGAGACTGAAAGATGAGAGGTAATCTTTAATGTGGGGCAAAAGACTGTAGTCAAGATAACAGTCACTATTTTATTTCAAACGTTGGAGCTTGAATATCAATTTAAGTACCAATACATTTGGCAGTTGACATGAAAAGATAAGCTTTTAGGTGTTAAAGGTGCTATGTGTTGCATTTAACATCAATATTTCATTGTCAAATTGACTGTGATACCTTGGTATAATTACCGTGAACAAATGAAACCATGGCTGGGTCAAGTCAGAGCCTCTATCTAATGCCACTGGTATTGTTAGTGCTAGTGTTTCTCAAATTAAGACCTACAGCCTATTTCTGTAAAGCAATCTATCCAATTATGTCAGATTGTTCCGACTGATAGCACACACTGTTGCAGACACATGCAAGCAGTTTGAGCATAGAAGTTTCACTTTTGTTTTCACAACAGGAGGCTATATTGGATGAGATGCAACAAGAGCAAAGCTCCTTTCTCCTGCACAGCACTAAAATGAATTGTGCCTAATGTGTTTAATTGTGCCTAAACTACAAGGCTCCTAACATCAACATGGGGATAAAATTCAGGAGAATTGTCCATATTATAAACACAAGGTAGCTAGCTGAAAAGGAGTCAGTAACTGGCTAATCTGGTCAGCAGGTGGCACTTGTGGAAAACACTATCTGCCTTCCCTTACAAGTAGCCCCCAACTGCTTCAGATGAGCAGCAGTCAAGCAGCACAGTGGCCAACAGTAGAAGACCGGTTGTACTGACTAACTCCAGGTGTGAATGCAAAGCAGGCACTGCAAGAAAGGAGCATGTGCTGAGTCAAGCTTTCCTGGATAAATAAAGGCTACATAAAGTAAACCAGTAACATGTACCTGTGTGCGTCCGTACATGTGTTTTCAGGTGATGACTAGCAGCGAACGCTTTGCCACATCCATCGTGGTCACACCTTGAGGGAAAGAAAGAACAAATCGTGTCAGAAACATGCCAAACTAAATGCAAATAGAAGCTAAAACATTTTAACCTTGATAATTTACCTACAGTAAAGCATTGCTGCTGCTAGGTGAATAAGCCCCCTAAATTGATCATATATACAAACCCATATGAAACAGTAAAAGCCTCAAGAATGTGCTGAATACTGCATCTCACTACTAGTTTGGCCCTCTATGCAACCGACATACAGCTACCATGAGAACACTTAAGGGAGAGTGAACAATCAAAACTACCTTAACAAAAAAAA